>VZTA01022306.1:87440-105778 GCA_013398855.1 Mohoua ochrocephala
CGCCCGTCCCGCCCGGGCAGCTCGGGAAGTGCCCCGCAGCAGCTGCCCCGGGCGAGCCCCCGGCCGTCCCGGTGCGGAGGGGCAGCCCGCTCGGTTTCCGCGCAGGAGGTCGGGGCGCGGTCCTGGCAGGGTGCCTGTGGAAGCGGGGCAAGGAGAAGCCCGGGGTGCCTGCGAAGGACCCCGATTTGGGTCCGTGTCCCGAGCACAAGAACTTTGTTTGCGATTGTCCCGGGAGTGCCCGGTGATGCGTGTGCATCCAGTGCCCCGTGAGCGTGTGTCCGGAGGGGTGTCCGCCCGCGAATCTCCACAGCCCCTCACGTGTTGCCCCGTCCGAGTGCAGGGACGTCACTGGCCGGGGACATCACCCGTGTCTGCGGCAGCGGTGGCACTGGGAGGGAGTGGCGCGTCATCACGGCCACTATCAGATGGGGTGAGCGAAACCTTCCAGCTCAGTGCCACGAGAACTGGGGTGATGTCCTGCGCTCCACCTGCAGCGCGAAGCGTGTTGCAAAACACACGGTGCCTGTGCTTATGTAAACACGAGATACTTAAGTCCCATGCAAAATGGTTAAGGCAGGGCTAGAGTTGTGATGTGGGCTGGCAATTGAGGGGGAGGTTGTAGCTCCCAAAACATTAATTCAAGTGTACGTATACATGCTATCTGTGTAAATCTCTGCAGATGCTCAGGGAAACTTTGGGTTGTGAAAGCATTTGGTGGTGTAGTCACCTAGCAGAAAAGAAATACGAGCTTTCCTCTGAACCTGAAAGTATATTTGAAGTGATACAGCCACTACTGTGTCATCTGTCAAAATAAAGTTGCTTTGGCTAACTAGAAGTATAATATTTTTAAAGGAAATGCAAGCAAGATAAACTGTGTCACTTCATAACCATAGTCTGCACCAGACTTATTTCTGCCTGATTTAGTTTGTGATGTGTGAGATCAAACTGAGCAAAACATTCTTCCTGTGAAGGGTAGATACGGGAGACTGAACTATCGTTTTGAACTCAATGTAGAAGTTAGTTAAACCAAACTTCTATAAAGAAATAAATGAAGTAGTAGGAAACACACAGGACGTGCACACAAGTCAGCATTAATTAGTCTAGCAGCTCCCCGCCGCTGTACGGGAAAAGTCCTGCTTTCCTTTCTCCCACGTCTGCTTCTGGTCCTTTAATTGCGATCTGATTGAATTTACTTGCTTGGCAGAAACCTAAACCAGAAAAAGCAGATCGTTCACTACGAGGTTAGTCAGCCCGATCAGCCAAGGGACCAGTCCAACAAGTGCCGATGCAGAAAAGGTCCTAGAAAGCGAGTGTGGAAGCAGACACAGCAGAGAGATGGCTCTGCAGAATGCACCTGGATCGTACTCTCTGAGCTGCTTCTTGCCAGCAGTAAGCTGGGACACGACATTGGAAGGGTGTTTCCTACTCGGCGTCTTATGGGTGAACAACAGCACTTCTTTGAAATGAGCAGCAGATAATTATTGTCCTAATGATGATAAGGGCTGCCTGCTGCAGTCAGTAGATTAGGAAGCGTGAGACTCCTGTGTGCTGTCACAAATGTTCCGTGTGCAGTGTTGACAGTAAGGCACTGAGGTGCCCCAGTGTCCCTGCCCGAGGTAGGCCACTCTCTGTTTTGCATGGTCTCAATGGCTCTGTAGAATTCGTATTCAAATTTTGGGGATCAGGGTCTAGAAAACAACTCGCATCTGTCCCCTGCACACCTCAAATGGATATAACCAGACCGGGAGGCTGGAGCTGCACATTTCCCTGTCCTTCCTCCCTAGCTCAGTATACTTTAATTACATGCAGTGGAAGGCATAACTTCAGACAGAAAGCTTCAGGGCATGCAAAACAGCCTTGCCTGTCGTTTGGCACTCTTGCAGGTCCTGTAGGTTGAACCACTCAGGCAGAGGGGACTGACTCCAGCTCTCCTGCTTAATGGATGGGTGGTAAAGCATTATACCATTACTTTAAAAGGAAGGGCCAAACACTGCTCCAGAGCAACGTGAGAGCAGAGTGAGAGGAGTTCCTTAGCCCAGCACAAAGAAATGTTCATTTGATTGCAGCTTAGTTTACAGTCTTTTTAAGCTCATCGGTAATGCAACTAGTGCCGATGACCACTTCATAGGATGGCATGGGGTGTAAATAAAAGGCATTTTCTAAAAGCTGGAAGTGGCATTAGGACAAAGTATGGCTTTTCCTTCACTTCCTGCATTTCAGGTGTTTACATAGATTCCGGAAGAAAACTATTTTTGTTGGCTGCAGCTAATACTGCTGAATTATTTCAGAACAAGGCCACGAGGACGAAGCATGGTTCCAAAGACGGGCTAAAAAGTTGTTGCTTATTTCTTCCTCTGTGATGCAGTTTCCCATCTACACTGTGCAGTTTTACTGTGACAACAGTTTCTAGGGTTTCACTTTCAAATCACCACAAACTGGTAAAAATAGTCTTCTGAAAAACAGGAAGAATCACAAAGGACTTTTCTACTTCTTACGTTAATTTCTGGAGAGAGCTGAATTATTGTTGAAAAAATAGTTTGAATTTACTCTCTTGATTCAGAATAAGCGTTCACTTAGTAATGATCTGAAAGGACCAAAAGAGGTCATTTGAAACGGTTGGCATTCTGACACGACTGAAAAAAATAATTAAATACAGGAGAGAACAACGGAATGGGGAAGGAGGAAGGAAGAACATCTAAGAACTAAAACTGGAGTAGTCCTAAAGAGCACCACGTTGTTTCGGTGAACGAGTAACAGCACATTGCTGAGCAAATTATGGGGATTTTAGTCACAGCTTTGTATTTAAATCAGAGACAGGTTTATACATGCTGCAATTTTGAAGCAGAGACTACAACCAGAATAGAGTCCCTTACCCGGATTGTACAAGATGAAAAACTTTCTGCGGACTTCCCCTACGTAAAAATTTGCATAGACAGCCTTTGAAGAAATTAGTCTGCAATTGGGCAGCAGTATCAACAGCGGGAATACCTGAAGCACAGTTCTGGACCCTGCCACTATCAAAATTGTGGTATGTCAGTACTCTAATGCCTGGCAATCATATGAGAATGTCTTTGAGAGACGAACTCCAGTTTGCATTCTTCAGTAGGTCCAGGGCCCAGCGTTCCCACTGGAGCTGCTGCGGTGGTGTGAAGGAGATAACAGGGTTTCTGTGCTGCTGCTCCTGTCCTCACATGAGAGGGGACAGATTTCCTCCCTGCTGTCACTGCTCAAAGCATAAGCCAGGAGACAGGAGGCCTTATGGCACTGCGTATTTAATACTTTATGTTGCTCATGTTTCTTGCATGGCTGTACAATCCCAAAGAATTAAAGCTGTTTATCTGACCATAATATTACACAGTGCCTTGCGAGCTACCTGCATAATGTGGAGGGGGGCCAACATGCTGTTTACAGCCCTGAGCCAGAAATGACCCTGCTGGTTTGCCCAGACCTGCCAGGAAAAGCATTGGGAAAGTGTTCCCTCATCCACAGACATAGCAGGGACCTGCAGAAAGTCACACATTCTTACTCAATAGGTGCCAGAAACCTATTGCTTCACTTGCAAGTTGTCTTATCTCCTCCTCTTCTACCTCCCATCCATTTTTTTTTACAATGCTCTGCTTCATGCTCCCTGCATCCTGAAGATTTTTAGGCTCGGTGAAATTCTTCCTGTGGTCACCCAAAGCTGCTGGCTTATCCCAAATCAAGTTCCCAGCTGGTCAGCCAAGCAAGAATCTTACTGCAGGGCCCGTGAACAACTGATTCTGATGGGCAACAGATGGGAGAAGTTTTAAGAGGCAGCAGTGTCCTGTCATAAAAACCAGCCCTGTCACAGAGCACTCTCGTGCTGCCTTGCTTAAACTCCTAACTTCAAATACATCTTATTCCTTAAGTAATAAAAAGATGGAGGGAGTTGCGTAATGCTACGCACTGCCTGTGACTACATTAGCCAGAAAAATGGTGCAGTAGGAGCAGACCTATAGAGCAGACTGGTCTGGGGGTTTTGAGCGTTTACTTTGGATTTGCCTCAGTCAGGTCATACGCACTGAGCACCCATTGACTGGAGTGTGTTGTCAGTTCAGTTTCGTGTGGAGAGAGCCCTGTTCACACGCTTTGAGACAGTTCTGTTATGCAAACCAAAGCGCCATAAGTGGACTTTCAAAGTAAACTCCTGAGCTGAATTAAAATACTCATGTTTATGCACCCGGTGTTAAACAAGGTGTGGCACTTTTGCAGTGTTAGAGACGTGAAGGAATAACTTTGAAGTCAAAATATTAGGTAAGGCTGATGTTTTAACACATTTTTTTCCTGTTGTCTCCTTCCTTTTAGTTTTAGCATTCTTATAAAAAATGGAGACAATTGCCCTGCTGGATGTTAACAAAGGAGGAGTTAACCGTTCAGCAAAAGGGAGAAGTGGGAAAATAGAGGTACTGGCTTGAAGATAAAACAGAGCTAATGCATATAAAAGGGAAGTAAAGGGAGCAGAGATGAAAAGAATGTTTCTGGTGTTCTTATTTGCAGCTTTATCTGTGGAAAAAGAGAGGCATCTTAATCACCCAGCCCAGAAGATGGCAAACTTGACAGCACTATTTTTGCTGGCATTAGTAGAACTTTTCTCCTGCCTAATCCACCTTCTTGCTGATTTAACTTCCTTTGCTCAATTAGATCTTTGTATCTCTGGACAACCTGGGCTTTGTGCAGCGGCCCATTACTCTCCCAAATGGCTGTGGCCACCAAGCTGAGCTTGTCCTTTCTTTCCATCACCGTGGTTCTCTTAACCAGAGATCGTCCTCTTGTTCCTGTGAAGTAAAAAAAAAAAATTATTCTCAATTGCCAATCGCGTTCTACAGAAAGTCTGTCTGGAGGCAAACCCCAGCTCTGCCTGCAGACTGTTTTTCAGCTCCGTTTTTCAGCATAGGGAAGAATGACTTTGGATCAGAGGTTCCCTGCTGTTTTCTCCAGGAGTGTTACAGCCGCTTTCCCGCCTCGGTCCGCTCTGCTTGGGGAGCCGTGAGAGGGGAGTTTGGCAGAGTGGGAGCTGCTGGGCAGAGCCTCTTGGCAGCAGGGAGCAGGGACTCTTGTCCCGGTGCTCTGAATGGCAGAAGCAAAGCGGCGCAGCATCCCGCTGCTGCCATATCCAAAGGTGACATCAAGCTTGCCAGAAGGCAACCATAACTCCAAAAGCTGCTGTGCTAATTCAGGCTGCTTCAGGGACACGGTAGTGGGGCAGGAGTACTGGTGGTGTTATCAGGAGAAATTGTTCGTTGTTAACAGATAGTTTATGAGTGTTCAAAAGAGCACAGGCCACATCAGAATGACCATTGCTACTCAGTCTCCGCCGCCATTTGGGGGTTAAAGTTTGTGTCTGCAGCGTGCAACTGGCCCAGCTGTAAAACTGAGAAAATTATCTCATGCAGCAAAACCGTAGGTAAATTGCAGTCCAGAGTACTAACAAGTTACTCTGGATATCAGAAGAATTTAGGCTGATGTTGTGACTTTTGAACTGGAACAGCAGCCACGTAGTGCAGGACCCGGCTTTAACTTTGTGGTTTCTAAAAACATAGATGCAGTGTGTATTAGTAGCTTTTTTATTTGCAAGGGTTCATAATTCTTTTTCCTTCAGAGCAGCATTACCCAAACTGTGACGTGATCTCCTGCGCAGAGCTAGAAAGGAGCACGGCTGACAAGTGAGACAGGTCTCTGAAAGAGTAGGAACACCAGTTACATTATAGTATCCAGTCATACTTCAATTATGGCTATAGAAATGGCTAGAGGGAAAAAAACTGATAGAAATTGACTGTTTTCCAAAATATTAGTGATTTTTGAGAGAGTGGGAGACCCTTTAAAATGTAGGTTTAAAACCATGCATGTTGATGAACAGCAATAAATTGTGCTTTGCCTGTATTTCTGATCTGATTTTTCTCCCCTTTGCTCAGAAGGGGGAAACATTTTTCCACAATAAACCTCAGCTTTTTAAGTTTTGATCTAATCTGACAGTAAAACTTCATATTTTTTACCACTTTCCATTTCTCAAAGCCAGTTCTCCCTATGTTTATTAAACTTCAGCAGGAAAATTGGCTCGTGAACAAAGAATCCCCATTAGTATGTTTCTGAGTAAAAGGCCAGTAGAAAATACTACTTTTTTTTCTCTTTTTTCTTTTTTTTTTTTTAAATCATGTGAATTGCTCTAATTCTTTGAGTTACTCCCGTATCCCCAGAGAGCCCATGTGATGAACTCTCTTTGCCAATTCCCTCTTTCCCCCTCAGCTGGTGTTCAGGGCAGCAAAATGGGGGGGAATGGGACAGAAGTGCGCTGCGTAAAAAGCATGGAGGAGCGGGAAGGGAGAGGGATGGCTTGGGGAAGGCATTTTGTAGGGGAGCTTGGAGCCGCTGTTTTGGAAGGGGCGAGCAGGCTGGATGTGCAGGAGGGAGGTTGCCAGGCTCTGGGAGTGGAGGGCCATGGTATGTGGGGCTGGCCAGAAAGCAGCCCGTGGCATGGAAACCGGCGTGGGACACAAAAGGAGGAAGGAACAGCAACAAGGAGGCAGGGAAAACCCAAAGAGGGGTGGCAGGAGGCTGAGGAGATGGGGAGCAGCAGCTCGGTTGCAGGAGGCAGCAGGTACACATCTGGAACACGGTGCCCTCCGGGATCTAGAAAGGAGCCCAAAAGTCCCCAACTCCAGGGCTCCCTCCCAAGGGATTTGCAGGGACAGAGAGGGCCTTAAAATGGTTGCAGCCTGTTATCACTGCCAGACTGCCAGACATGTACTTTACATAACATGACAGAGTTTCTCATTTCCTCTCACAGTAGTGACTAGACTTGGCCTTGCTCGTTGGAAGCCTTCCATCCATCATACACTCCTCGGCAGAATGTGCATTTCATCACCTTTTATTACTGCTCCATATAAAGCATGACCACCTCCTGCCACTGCTGCTCCATTAGCGCAGGTAGCAGAGCTCTATCCACTGCTCCTGATTGCAGCTAGGATGATAAGTAGTGTGGATGCCAGTATTGTGGTATGTGATGAATTTCCCCTATTTTTTTTTAGCAGGATGAGAGACAGGCTTGCAAAGTAAAGCAGTAAAGTTACAAAATGCCAGAATTAGAGTGGCTTCTGGTATCCCAGTTCAGCACCTTGTGCACATCCCTTTAGAAACACTAATTACATGTACAGATGGGAGATGGGCAACTCTTCCTGTGCCACTGTGTATTAAGATATACTATATTTACTGTCTAATTTGTGGCAATGCTTATTGCATGCTTTGTGAACCTCACCTAGACAACAGAATTTAATTGAATTGTGGTGTTCCGTGTGACGCTTCTCACTGTGCTACCGGAGTGCTTCGCAAATGTTTGCTTCTCACTTGAGCCACAGATGAATAATCTGGAGGCATTCCTAACTTAGACTAGGAGTTACCTCGCAGAAAATGCAAGGAAAAAACCCCTTCCGCTTTTCTCAGTTGCTCCATATGAAATGCTTCTGACTGATTTTTTTTTCCCCCAAAAGTACTACATGTGTAGTACCACTGGATTTTAATTACAGCTTTGTGTACCCAGTAGTTCACAAATCAGATGCAAATCTGAAGTTGCAGGGTTAGAAAAACCAGAGTGCCTTACTGGAGGTCACTTGAGGAGCTCTGAAATTAAAGCTGAAAGAACTCATTGAGGTGGGAGTGGGACTGAATTTTTTTGGACGTTGTAATGGTGTTAACCATAAAATTTCTCCCTCCTCTCCCCTCCCTTTTTTTTTTTTTTTAATCTAGCTTCTTACCGTATTCATTGTATTTCTCACAGAATTTGGAAATGAATCAGAGGCTAAAGTCTGATTCACGTATTTCAGCATTATCCATCTCATATATTGAATGAGGCCAGAAACTGCAATCCTGTAATTTTTTGCACTTCAATGTCAGTTTTACTATAATTATGTCCCTGTTAAAGTATTTTCTTCTGTACAGAGCAATTCATCTGGAGTCTGTCTCCCAAGAGGCAAATGCAGTATCAAGAATTAACACCATGGCCTGTGTTGATAATGTATGATGTAAAGTACATGTTCCTAATGACATGTTCAAGAAGGCTGTAGTTTGGTTCCTGACTTGTCTAAACTTATTTACAACTCATCCTTTTTTTTTTTTTCTTTTTTCCCCTCTACTCAGGATATCCTTTTGCCTTGTTCCAGCGCTGTTTCCTCTTCCAGAAGGAGGCCTACCTCATTCATCTCTACAATGTGTTCACGGGACTCTCAATTGCTTACTTCAATTTTGGTAAGATGAGTTTGGGAAGAGAGAGCTGCCTGGCCCAGGGCATGCTGCGATTTGGAAGGACCTATAAATGTAATTTCTGTTTCTTATCTCTCTCTTTCTTTTTCCTGTCCACAGGGATGCAGTTTTTCCATTCCCTGATATGTGTCCTAATCCAGTTCCTCATACTGAGACTAATGGGTCGCACAATCACTGCCGTTGTCACCACATTCCTCTTTCAGATGGTAAACCCTTTTTCCTACTCCCTGGGTTGGTAGAAGGGAGGCTTCTGCTCAGTTTTGCACTTCAGTAGCAACTGTGGGTGGAAAAGTGGAGGCAGATCAAAACCAGCTGGAGGAATTAGTTTGAATAACCCAAACAATGGTTTCTTTCAGACATACCTTATGGCTGGATATTACTACACAGCCACAGAGCATTATGACATCAAGTGGACAATGCCACATTGTGTCTTGACACTAAAGTTGATTGGTGAGTGACACCTCTCTTCTCTCTCTTGCAACCTGCAAGCTGTGCCCATCCCAGGGCTTCAAGTCACTGTTTCTCACCTCTAGGTCTGGCCATCGATTACTATGATGGAGGAAAAGATCCGGTGAGTTATTAGACGCCATTTCTCCATCATTCCATGCTGTCCCAGTGAGATAGAGATCAGAAAATCAAGTTCAAAGGATGTGAGTTAGCAAGCTGCATTGTTAAGTAAAAGCCACAGGTGAGAGGGGAGCCTCTCTGAGTGTCTGAGGGCACTGAATTCTAGAGGGGAACAAAATAATTTGGAACAGAGACAATAGTGATTAGACACGGACAGAAGTTGTTTCAGTTACGTCAGAATATTACTCTGCCTCCTTCCAAATTCCCCACCATCTCCTTCCCCCAAATCTATTGCTTTAGATTCCCAATCCCTGATGCTCTGTGTTTTGTGGGTAGTGCACCTTTAACTTGCAGACCATCAGGACTGGATCTGAGTTCCCATCTTCCTTTCCTTTGATGAGTCTTACCATGTCCTTGTCAATGGTTTCCCTTTACCATTTGGTAGGGCCCTGTTTTCAGGGCAGATGAAACAGAAAAGTTGCACAGCACAGCGTGTGGGAGAGGGCCCTACACTTGCTGCAGTCTCTCAATCCTGCTTCAAGCACCTGCATTCCCCATCTCCTGTTTGAGGCCTGACCAAGTCTGTAGCATCCATGGAATCACTGCTGACTGCAAGAGAATGAGGTCAAGCTGAAACTTCCTAAGCTGAAGCTTCAAGGACTTACAGACAATTTTTGCATCGAGAAGTAGGAATTGTAGCACGATAAGGTCTTGGGAGAGTACATGAAACTGCAGTCAGAGACTGCAATAGGTCAGATACAGTGCTTCTACTATGCCTACTGTGCTGCCAGGGCTGCATGTCAGTGGTTCCCTTCCATGTCTGGAGCTTATTTGGGAATAGAGATCTGTGCAACTGGTCTCAACCACTGGATCTTGTTGTTTATAGCGGGTGGGGATAGAGAGGGCTGGGGAGAAGAACGGATGTGAAGTACAAAGTGTAAAGTTCCGTGTCCATAGAGAGCAAGAACTGAGACCAGTAAGGAGGCAGGCTGAAGATGTAACATCCAGAGCTAGTGTGAAACCCCCGGGATGATGTTAATGCCACTCCCTTTGGTGCAGGAGTTCCTGACCCCTGAGCAGCGGCGATTTGCTGTCCGGGGAGTTCCTACCTTGCTGGAGGTCTCGGGATTCTCCTATTTCTATGGTGCCTTCATGGTTGGGCCTCAGTTCTCCATGACAGACTATCAGAAACTGGCAAGGGGTGAGATGACTGACGTTCCAGGCCAGAGACCCAATAGGTAATGCAAAGCTGCTTAGCTTCTCCCCTTCCTACGATCCTAGAATGCCGAATCCTCCATGTTCCCTGCAGCAGACTGCCTTCCTACCTGGACACAGAGCTGCTGTGACCAGAAGTGATTTATGAGACAGAGCAATCTTTCAAAAGTTGCTCGTAACTCTGCTTAATGTCCCGGCATTGTTCCAGGGCATGAACATCAACAGCCATTTGACATCTTTAGTACAGACTCGGTTCCAACCTGGCGATGTTTGCCTCCCAGCTTCCAAACGGAGGCAGCTGCTGCAGTGGAACGTGGTGACTCCCTGCTGCTGTCTCCCCTACCTCCTCCTCTCCACCTGTTTTTAAACCTGTGAATTCGATGGTCTCTTCCCAAGGCGTTTCTTTGACCTTTGTATTTTTCTTTCTCAGTTTCGTGCCTGCTCTCAAGCGCCTGAGCCTGGGTCTCTTGTTTCTGGTAACCTACACCTTGTCCAGCCTGTACATCTCTGATGAATACCTCACCTCAGATGACTTTATGGTATGTATTCACTTGGCCTTGTGGGGTGTGGAAGAATTTCCCTTCTCTGGGGGGCTCTGGATCTACAAGAGTGGAATTATTTTTTAATTCCTTTTTTTATTTTTGCCTCAGTTTAAAAATAAGTCAGTAACTAGTGATGAGGTTTTCCACAGCTGATTTGGCTTTGCCGCCTGTCCTGTGGATTCCATCCGATGCAGAACAGGAATGTGTTAAGCAGAACCGAAACAAATGAAAACTTTTACAAATAGATAATTGATCTCAAATGCTACTCTTGGTTTTGGAAATGTAACATATGTATTTTATGACCTTTTAATGACCTTCCATTTAACCATTATGTGCAAGGAACTTCACTAGAGTAACTTGTAAGGCTCACCAGAACCTCTGAGGTTCTTGGAAAACTCCTAACAAATAATTCCTACCTGCAGATTATTGGCATTTCTGTGTAAATTCCACAGTGATTATGCTAATCCTGGAGTCTTCCCAAACTCTACCTATTTCAGTACAGCCAAACATTACCAAAGGAAGGAGGGTGATGTGTAAGTTTGCATAAGCCTGGCAGCCCACTCCGTATGTCTTAACACATGCATCGGATTAAAACGAAAGACAGGGATGAGATCCCATTTACCTTGTGTCATCATGGCCACTCAACTCCAGGTCTTATTTTTATTCTGCTTCACTCTTATCTCTGCAGGAGAAGCCTTTCTGGTTCCGTTGTGGTTACATATTGATCTGGGGCAAAATGATACTCTACAAATACGTAACTTGCTGGCTTGTTACGGTGAGTCTACATGTCGTTCCAGAAGCAAAAGACAAATGAATAAAGGTCCAAGCCTCTTGGACTTAGCACTAAATGGAAGAAATCCAAATATCTGGAGATCAGTGCAGGTCAGTTCAGCTTGCTCTAAGTTAGCAAAGGCTAGCTAACTAAAAGGCAGTTTTTAATCCATTTGCTCCGTCTCTAGTGATGCTCTCAACGCAGCGAGAGTCAGCACTTCCCCAGCTCTGCTTCTGCAACAAAAAAGGGCAATATTTTCGTCTTATCTTTCTTGTGCATTTTTTGATAGGAAGGTGTCTGCATCCTTGTTGGTCTGGGATACAATGGGAAAGACCAGAATGGAAAGCCTTTGTGGAATGCCTGTGCCAACATGAAGGTCTGGCTGTATGAGACGACACCTTTGTTCACAGGGACCATTGCTTCTTTCAACATCAACACCAATGCTTGGGTGGCCCGGTGAGCAGGACAAAATTCCCCTTCTGTAATGTGCCAGTTCTGTTCTGTCAGCAGAACCAAGACCCTAGGCTGAGCAGGAGCATTAGAGGACGAATCTGCCAGTTTTCAGTTTGTGCACCTTCTTCCATGTTTTAATGCTGTGCCCTTAGAAACAGGTTATTGGGTTACTGGGTTAGAGGGATCTTTTAATTCACCTGCAAGGGCAGTTCATTAATCAAGGCAAGCAGCTGATGGCAGCAGAGACTAGGATGGGACTAGAGCGAGCCCTTGGGGCTGCGTGCCTGCTCAGCCAGCCACAGAGCTGCTCCGACAGCTGCTCTCTGCATCATGGCTCTTGGTGCTCCCCACGCCAAACTCGGATGGGTTTTGGTTCAGCACGTGCTGGGACACACGGCCAAGTTGTACGTAATGACCCCCTTCTTCCCTTTATAGATGGGATTTCTTTAGGATAGGACTGTTGTGATGTAGGTTTTGCTCTGGTCGTGCTGTTCCTGTCACCTCAAGGTGCGCAAAGGCATCGGGTCCCCTGGGCCCTGCACCCCTGACACAGCCGGGGGAGGGCAGACAATAACCTGGAAGCGCTGTGTTTCTTTTCTGCTCTAGCTACATCTTCAAGCGCCTCAAGTTCCTGGGCAACAAGCTGCTGTCACAGGCACTGGCCCTGTTCTTCCTGGCCATTTGGCACGGGCTGCACTCTGGCTACCTGGTGTGCTTTCAGATGGAGCTGCTTATAGTCATCGTGGAAAGACAGGTGCGCTTTGTCTGACTTACCGGAACGGGGGCAGGGCTGTGTCAGCCTTTCCCCCCCGAGTCTGGAAACTGCCACGCTGAAGGATTTACTTGGATTAAATATGAAAAATAGCTGCTCGCTTTGGAATTGGTTTTCAAGCATGGCAGGGTTTTGTTCTCAAGAGTTCAGTAGGTTGCTGCCTTCTGCGTGGGCAAACCATAAATATATTGCAGGAGCTGACAGGGAGAAAAGTGGAAAACTTGGCATATGAGCAGAGGGCGGCTGAAGTGCTTGGCAGCTGGAAAGATTGGAGGACAATCACGTGAGCTGAATGCCCCTGTTAATCTCCCAGTACTGAGAGAGTAATATTCCTTATTAAAATGTATTTTCTTAATTAAAACTTTGGCCAGGACAGGGTATTTAGCTACTTTTTTAGACTAGCTGCTTACTAAACCACCTTTGACACAGCTACGTAGAGAACTTTGGCCCCAGAGCCTGCATATACAGCCACAGGACATCCAACTGTTGAGAATTCTATTTTTTTTTTCTCTTTAAATTAGGTCATGAACCTTGTCCGGGACAGTCCTCCCCTGAGCACTTTGGCCTCCATCACTCTCTTGCGGCCCATCTTCTACGTGCTGCAGCAGACTAATCACTGGATGTTCATGGGTTACTCCCTGGTGCCATTTTGCCTTTTCACCTGGGACAAATGGATGAAGGTACTTAGCAGCCACAAACAGATGACCCCACGTGGTCAATCCCATTCCCTCCATCACCTCTCCGGTGTTCTTGGCTTAAAGCTGGTTGCTGATCCCCAAACCCTGCCTTTCTCTTTCCAGGTGTACAGGTCTATTTATTTCTTCGGCCACGTGTTGTTCTTCACCTTACTGCTGGTGTTGCCTTACATTCGCAGATTAATTGTGCCACGAAAAGAAAAGCTAAAAAGAGCAGAATAACAGCCAAAAGGTAAGGCTGTGCGAGGGAGGGACCAGGAGGTGAAGTGGGGCAGCAGTGCTGCGGCCCAAGGCGAAAGGCAAACATCCAATCAACCGAAGCAGAAATAGGGCTCCTCTGTTTTTCAGATTGTACCACCTGTGCATTCGTAGGAGTTGACTGAACACTCCGGAAGCAAAGCATCACCTGCCAAGTTTTGCTGTGTTGAAGTATGACTTTTTTTCAACGCAAGGAGGGGGAAGGAGAAAGCACAGGGTCAGAGACCCGAGAGGAGGGGATCCAAGCGAGCCTCCTTGAGACCCTCCACCTTCTGTCTGTTGCCTTATCTCTGCCGCCCTGCGGCCGGCACTCGTCTCTCCGCTGATACCAGATGATTGTACCACACTCACGGCAGGTGCTGCGTTGGATTGGAGCCACCTTCTGACTTTTCTACGTTTGTCATCTAAGATAAAAAATTGCTCCTGGTCTTTTTAACACCGGCTTCACCTCCTTTCCTCTTGGGTGCCTGAGTGTGGGAGTGTGAACTGTCACATGCCACCGAGCAAGGCGATTCTACAGGACTGAGTGACACCAGGGCGAGCAGGGCACAGCTAAGAATTCCAGTTCTGTGACAAATTCGGGCCAAGTCCCTGCTATAAGGGGATCCGGCCTGCCCACAATATGAAAAATGAGAAAGTAAAATTCACAAGTGTTTTTTAAACAAAAAAGGTACCTTTAATAGGAGGAAAAAGGGTCAGTGGGGCAGTCCGTTTAAAGTCTCGTTGCTTCAGAAGCTACAAGGACGAAGTTGAAATCTTTTCCAGGAGCCCAAAGATGCACCAGGTCCACACCCAAGTTAAAGAGCCTTTCCAGAATGTGAAGTCACTGTATACAAGTCCATCGTGGCAGCAGTAGCAGCAGCAGCTCATACCACTCCCCACACTTCCTCAAAGGCAGTAGTAATTTTAGCACACGTCAGGGCAGCAGAGAGGGGGTAATTGCTGATGGAGACCATCTTTTCTGTATAGTCAACATTGACCTGGGAGAAGGGGGGGGGGGAAATAGAAAAAACAAAATAACCAAGTTGCAAAAAGTTTTCACTGACCCCCATCTCAGTACAGGAAAGACAAGGAGCCACTGGAGAGGGTCCAGCAGAGGCTAGAAAGATTATTAGGACACTGAACCATCTCTCTTATGAGGAGAGACTGCAGGGCCTGTTCAGTCTAGGGAAGACTGAGAGGGGATCTCATTAACACACATAAATATCTCGAGGGTGGGTGCCGAGAGGACGGTGCCGGACTCTTTTCACTGGTGCCCAGTAACAGGGCAAGGAGCAGTGGCCATAAACTAAACCACAGGAAGTTCCACCTCAACAGGAGGAAGAACTTCTTTATGATGAGGATGGCAGAGCACTGGAACAGGCTGCCCAGGGAGGTTGTGGAGTCTCCCTCTCTGGGAGACATTCAAAATCCACCTGGACATGTTCCTGTGTCACCTGCTCCAGGTGACCCTTCCTTGGCAGGGGGTTGGGCTGGATGATCTCCTGAGATCCCTTCCAACCCTAACAACTGCAGAGGCACAGTATTTCTCCAGCAGGGAAACTGCTAGCCTTCACTAACGCCCTCCCTTGGGAGGGAACAGTCCCGAGCGTTGCAGTTTTGGGCCTTTTTTTGACAAGCCCACAGGGAAAAACAGGGAGCTGGGGGGGGGAGAGGGGGGAAGGGGTGGAACCAAGCCAAAAAAAAGGGCAGATAAAACCTCCATACTCAGAACAAGACTGAGACCTTTTTACAGCTCCACATAAGGGATACACACACTTACCGAGCCGTGGGCAAAAGCTCCCACCACAATGACAACTGGCTCCGCTGCAGGAACCAGCTCACGCAGGTCCGACACCTGCGAGGCTGCAAAGGAGGTCCCAATCTTCATACAGCCCACGGGCAGGTGGTCGCTGACTGGATTTTTAATCACCTGCAGAAAGCAGAAAGTTAACAGGGGTGTAGAGGTAACAGACGCTGGCACGTAGCTAGAGCCATTGTTTGTTTAAAACAACAAACAAACGAAAAATTCATCAGCTGGTTGCAGGCTGCATCAGGAGCTCGTGGCTGGTGCATCAGGAGCAGTCCATCCTCATTGTCCGTGGTATTTACAAAATACAGCAGTAGTGTCATTCCACAACCAACGTTACAAACACAATTCAGCATTACAGACCGTCCTCACCCAAAAATCAAATCCCCTCGAGGTACCTATCCTGTTTCCCTGTCCCCCTGCACTGCCCACCGAGTACACCCAGGTCCTTGAGCAAAAACAATCCCAGATAGGTTGGCCTTTGCTTGAGGCTCAGTGATGGCAGATATGCCCAGGACACAGCTAATGGAGAGGTAGATGAGTCTTGGCTGTGGGGAGCAGTAGAACGAGTGGTGGAGCTCCCCACAACCAGCACTGCAAATCCTGAATAACCCAAAATCAAAAAAGTCCACGAGACCTTCTCTGAGTGACAGTAGGCAGTGTGGAGTAGCCAGGAGAAGCTGAGGCACAGCTCTGCTCCCAGGAAGAGCATCCCAAACACCTCCTCCTGCAAAGGAGCCATGCAGTGCACGTTGGGCCGCAGCACAGTCAGGATCCCCAGGCAGAGGGGCAGAACAAACCCCACCAGGCGTGTCCAGATGTTGTCAGTCTTGGTGTGTATCCAGAAGATGCTCTCGGGGCAGGCATGGAAAGAGGGCATGGGGGACCTATAGTCCTCTTTAGGCACCTTTGTCTCATCTGGGCTGGCAAGCAGGCTGCTGCTGGGATTTAAAACCACTCTCCTCCTTTGGGGAATCGGGATTTTCCAGAAGACAGTTACAAAACACATTTAAGTCCTGATCAGTTCTTGACAATTAGTTCTTCTTTGCTTCTGGGAATCTTGCTTCATGTCTGAGGAGCAGCGCAGTGAGGTCCTGCTCCAACCCAGCACCTCCTTGTTCTGGCACGTTCCTCGAGCCAGATCTGTGAGAGCCCTGCATGGAAAAGGCTGGAAAGGCTGCTCCTTGTCTCTCCCTGCCCGCTGACCCGTGTCCTGGGGCAGATGTGCTGGCTGGGGCCGAGCGTTCTCTGCCAAGATGACATCACCATCACCTTCCTCAGGCTGCTGCTTTTCTGGCACTTCCAGCACCAAGGGTAGTTCTTCATCTGAGGAATCAGGTGCTGTGATAAACCCTTTGTCCCTGTGGTTTATCCGGTCTTTCCCTCTGTGACTGCAGAAGCCGTTCACGTTAATCACACCTTCATTTCCACCTCTGTCTGCCATTTCACAAGCTGTACCCAAAAAGCATCAATGCCCGGTAGCCAAGCCCAGGTGAGGAAACAGATCCCTCAGCTCCAAAGACAGCAGTGCCTGGGGTTTCTTTCCTGCAGCAGCAGCTCCTACAGCACACGCCAGCCACCTAGGATGTGGGAGAGCCCCCCTGAAACCAGGACCCCCAGTGATGATGGGATGGGATGGAATAACAACCACACCCACAACCAGGGCCCCCAACCAAAAAAAACACCTCCCCCCTCCCCCCAAAAAAGCCCTCCTACATTGCTGTTAGAACGTTGCAACATGAGCTGTGAAGAGTTACAGAATATTTACCTTCAGCAGTTTCTGAGGCCCATCAGCTGCTCTAACGCTGAGCTTATGCAACAGCTGAACTGCCAAAGAGAAAACAAGAAGAAAACCCCTCAGGCTGTGTGTTGATTTGCTGGAGGAATCCCATGCTTTGCCTGAGCTGGGGTACACGAAAAGTCCCCCTTTAGAGCTCCCGTCACAGTCTGAAACAAGTTGTTTTGCTGACACCTCCTGCAGGCACTCCCCACTGTGCTAAGGAACACACAGCTGGGGTACACATCCTGGAACCTCACAGAAAGAGGCTTTCACCTCTCTGCTCTTTTCTCACTTTCACATTTCAAGGTTGGTGCCGATTTTTGATTTTTCCCAAAGTCCCTCCAATCCCAGCCACCTTCCTGCACTGTTCTATAGCTGGTGGGAAGCTTGAATCACTTACCCATGAGACCACAGAACCGATCAAACGTCCTTGGGATTCTGGTTTGGGGATTGACTTCAATTAGAACATTCTTCTTGGTATGAATATAAACCTGCAGGAGACCAGCCCGATTCAGGGGGCTGTCCATGAGCATCAGGAGACTCTGAAATTGAAAAGCACACGCTAGTGGACATAGAAAGACAAAAGAGAGAGAATTCTAGGGAAAATTGCAGGTTAGCCCCCACGAATGCAGAAGGGACCGATGTTGAGGCTGAAAGCTCATCCAGCAACGGGAGTTCTACTGAAAAGCTGAGAAATCAAGCCCAGACCTAAACAGCGAATAAACCTAAAAGCCACGAACATAGCGGGGGAGGCCAGACTCGCCCCCCGGGCTCCAGGGGCAGAAGAGGACCCCCAGCCAGACCCGAGGGACGATCGCCCCGAGCCACCTGCCGGGCTCCCCGAGCGGCGCAGGCCGCCACGGGCGCCGCCGGGCCCAGCGGGTACCTGGTGGGTGATGTCGGGCCGAACCTCCCCGGGGTCCCGGCCGTTCCGCAGCAGCAGTGCCTTGTGCTTGTCGCAGTTGAGCAGCTCGAACGTCTCCCCCACCTACGGCCAAAGCACGGACAACTGAGCGGCGAGCGAGGGCATCCGCGGCACGGTCGGACCCGCCCCGACCTTTCCCCCGCCCGCACCTTCACGGTCTCCAGACTCGCCCCCTCCAGCACGACCAGGAGCCGCCGCTGCCCACGAGGCCGCTTGGCCTCCAGCGAGCGCCCTTCATCATCCTCCTCCTCCTGCGCGTCCCCACGTGGCCGCCTGGGCGCCGCCATTTTGTCACG
>VZTA01022306.1:106250-132373 GCA_013398855.1 Mohoua ochrocephala
AGGAACTCGGCTGTAGTGTTGGCGCTCTTCATACAATTACAGAGCGTTAAGGGGCACGAATAGACCTTAACGATTGTTTAATCCCAACTGCCTGCCATGGACAGGGGCACCTTTCACCAGACCAGGTTGCTCGAAGCCCTGTCTTGAACACCTCCAGGGATGGGGCATCCACAGCTTCCCTGGGCAACGTGTTCCAGTGCCTCGCCGCCATCACTGGAAAGGATTTCTTCCTCATTTCCAACCGAAACGTCCCCTTTCCCTGTTCGTGCCCGTTATTCCTTGTCCCGCCGCTCCGGTTCCTGGTGGAGTGTCCCTCTCCAGCTTCCCAGCAGGCCCCCTGACCCGTCCCTGTCCCGTCCCTGACCCGTCGCTGTCCCCGCAGACCTGCAGATGGTGAACATCTCGCTGCGGGTGCTGACGCGGCCCAACGCGGCCGAGCTGCCCAGCATGTACCAGCGCCTGGGGCTGGACTACGAGGAGCGCGTCCTGCCCTCCATCGTCAACGAGGTGCTCAAGAGCGTCGTGGCCAAGTTCAATGCCTCGCAGCTCATCACGCAGAGAGCCCAGGTGAGCCCTGCCGGGGCGGGCGTGGCTCGGGGGTCGGAGGAAGCCGCGGCGCTGCGGGCGGGGGGAAGGCTGTGGCAGGTACAGGAGGGATCGCTGCATCCACGTGGAAAGCGTGTGCCACGTGCAGTGTGATTCCAGTGCTCCCTCCTCTCTGGTCAGCTGCTGAGGAGGGTGCTGGGCCCCGTTGGTACACAGAGTGCAAAACTGCACCAAAACGTAACGCTGGGGGAGGGAGGGCTGATTTACGTCACGGCCCACGGGTGACATAGGAACTGGCTTTAAAAATACGGGTCTCAGAACGGCTGTCAGAGCAAATTGAACAGTTTTGAAAGATGTGAGAAACAATGGGAATGAGAAGTTTACAAAGCACTGACCTGTCAGTGATGGATGCTGCAGAAGGGTAGGAAATAGTTCTGTTTACAGTCACAGCATGGGTCAGGTTGGAAGGGACCACCGTGGGTCATCTGGTTTAGCCTCCCTGCTCAAGCAGGGCCATCCCAGAGCATGTGGCACAGGATTGCCTCCAGATGGTTCTTGGATATCTCCGGTGAGGGAGACACCACAACTTCTCTGGACAACCTGTTACAGTGCTCTGTCACGTGCACAGTGAAGGAGTTCTTTCCTATGTTCAGGTGGAACTTCCTGTGTTCCAGTTTCTGCCCATTGCCTCTTGTCCTGTTGTTTGGCATCACTGGGAAGAGCCTGGCTCAGTTGTCTTGGCACCTTCCCTGCAGGCACTGATTAGAAAAAGCTTGGAGCGTCACCTTGGGGGAGTGTTGCAAAATAGTAGAAATATTTAGCTTAAAAATGCCTGTTTCTGAAAGTCTGTGTTGTAATAATTTGATTGCCAGGGATTCTGAGAGTTCTCATCACCTATGGCAGCTGGCACAGAGAGGAGGTGCTGGTCTTGTTTTGAAAGGTTTTAGAGGAGGTCCTGCAGGACCAGGAGGGTGTTGAAGAGGAAAAGTTGTTAGATGAAATACAACGCATCTCTTAACTCGTTTCTGATCCGTGGCAAAAGAAGCAAAGAGTAGAACTGGGTGTCCGGGCTTTGTTAGGAGAAATGATCTGTGTCCCTCTGGTCACGGGCTTCAGGGTTTTGCACTCATCCACGTGGAGGGCACTGGAGGGATTTGTGAGTGTTCAGGTAGAAAGAGAATGCGTGGAGAGGATGGGACAGCAAACAATATCTGTGAGGGTTTCAGCTGTATTGGAAGCAAAGGCTGTTAAGCATCTGTGATCTCAGATGACAATTGTTCTTTGGTCTCTGAAATGAACAGACTGAATTGCATTTGCCTCTTGCCATGTATCTATCCAGTGCCTGTTATTGAAAAGTCGTGTATATTGAAGGGGTTGATAACCAGAAGAAAATGAAGTGACTTTATGCTGCTGTGCTCTCCCAGTTCACGCAGGAAAGGTTTCTGTCATCATTTAAAGTTCTGCTCAGAAACAGCTGCAGTAAAAGTAAAAGCAAATGCTCGGCTGGCCAAGCATGTGATACTGTAGCAATAGTTTCTGTTTAAATCAATATTTGGTGCAGGACTTGTCAGCCTGCCTGAAAAAGGTGCTGGCAAGTAAATGCAGAATAAATCAGGGTAACTAGCAGCAACACCCACCCAAAGCAGCCAAAAAAAGTGGAGTAGCTACACCAGACAAGTAGCTACTGTAATTAAGAGACGTTAAATGGGTTAAAAAAAATTATGCGGTCATTTCTTTTTCGGTGTTGGAATACAATTGTGAAAGCCCAGCCTGCAAACAGTGGCAAATCCAAGGTGGAGAAGGAAATGCTCGTTGCCAAAACTGTGGGAACTGCGGAAGTAGATGTGGTAGGATGTGAAAGACGCTTTCAAGGTTCTTTACTTTCACAGTGTTGCTTGCGTAGAACAGTTAAGTAGTAACTACAAATGAGCTGTAATAGAGTTTTGAAAATGCCGCGTGTGGCTGTGGATATGTTACCCAGAGATGGTGGTGATGTCTGTGGTGTGGAGCTTGGGTTAGGGAATGTCTCTCCAGACTCCGTGAAGAGCAGTTGTGCTTCACTTTTGGAGCGCGCAGGAAGTGAGGAACGCCCCGTGCTCGGTACTACTCTTGTTGCTGTGTTTGTGTTTCAGGTGTCTCTGCTCATTAGGCGAGAGCTGACAGAGAGAGCCAAGGATTTCAGCCTCATCCTGGATGATGTGGCTATCACAGAGCTTAGTTTCAGTCGTGAATACACAGCAGCTGTGGAGGCTAAGCAAGTGGGTGAGTTCCCTTGGTGCCTGAAAAGGGTGGATTTCCTTTGCCTTTTACTGAATAATTAAGCAAGGAAGTGGAATTTGGGCTAGTGTGTCACTGCTGTGTCACTGTATCAGGACAGGTGCAGGGTTACAAATCTCAGCCTCCTTAGTAACAGAGCCCAACAGGTTTGTGTTACAAGTGTTACCAGAAAGCCGTAGCTAATGGGATAGACCATCAGAGGGACTGAGTTCCCAAGACTAAGATTCCTCTTCAGGCTGGGGCTCTGTCACTCGCTGGGGGGGTCACGTGTGGAGGGTCTGGGTGCTGTGGGTTTGACTTAAGGAAAGGTAAAGTGCTCTCAGATACGTTCTGTCCTTGGATGTGGACCCAGAATGTTACTGGTTCTTTGGGAAGCAGAACC
This sequence comes from Mohoua ochrocephala, assembly GCA_013398855.1. Classification (NCBI taxonomy): domain Eukaryota; kingdom Metazoa; phylum Chordata; class Aves; order Passeriformes; family Acanthizidae; genus Mohoua; species Mohoua ochrocephala. The sequence continues at coordinate 109,456 of VZTA01022306.1, forward strand.
TCCGGGCCTCGGCTCTCACGTTCTGATGGAAGACACAATGTGGTTCCAATGCCTGTGTGCCTTCTCCCTGCAGCCCAGCAGGAGGCACAGCGCGCTCAGTTCCTGGTGGAGAAGGCCAAGCAGGAGCAGAAGCAGAAGATAGTTCAGGCCGAGGGGGAAGCGACAGCTGCCAAGATGATATCCTGCTTCAGGAGATTTTGTGGGATGTGGCTTGTGAGCTTGACAGTCCTGAGAATGTGTCACACTGGGCTCATGCTTAGGAGACTGTGATCGGATGATAGCTTCAAGTAGGTCACTGTTCTTTATTCCCCCCCTTCGCCAGTTGGCTGGAGTGAGGTTCGTCCGAGGTTCCAGGTCAGAGCAGAGAAGGCCGCAGGCCCGCGCTCGTTGTTGTGAACTTTTAACTTTTATTGGCTGCGTGTGACCGTAATCCATCGTGTTCTTCATTTGGGCAGGTGAAAACATGCCTACCCAAAGGCCCGTGGTACTGGGATAGGGATCGCTTTTCACCCACTAAGATGTTCTTTAATATGGCTTAGGAAGAATTCCTTGGGGGTAAGCGGCTTCTGTTTGCAGGATTTTCCTTAACTTTTGTTGCCTTGTACCTCGGGGAAGCTCTCAGCAGGAATCCAGGTTACATCAAGCTACGCAAGATCCGAGCTGCTCAAAACATCTCAAAAACGGTGAGCGCTGGGGCACAGAATTCCCTCTGTCCTTTTGCAGTCCTTGTGCTGTCCCCCCAGCCCAGTGGCCACATGATGAATTTAAGGCGAATGTGATCTGCCCTGTCCTGATCTTTGTTCCTGCCCAGCCCTTCTCTGCTCAAGCAGAGCTTAGGACTTAGCAAGGATCTGCAATTAGATGTGAGGCTCAGAGTTCATGCCCTTCATATGACAAGGCCAGATCCACATCAGATTCCATCACCCACCCTCGGCTGCAGCCACCAAAAGCTTCTGGTTACCTGCAGCTGAGAAAGGGGGACAGCTAAATGTGGGATCAAAGGTCTTTGTGACAGAGAGACAGAATGAGCACTTCTTTTAGAAAGTCTGATGGCTCTGGGATGGGAAGTCAGGAAGTTGGGGAGTTGTTTTGGGGAATTGTGTTGATTTAACTGAGATCTGAAGTGAAGGAAACAAGAGTGCTGTATCTGGAGGGGAAGATAGGTTCCTAGTGCTGTTCCTCCATGTGCATTTTTAGTCCTTGATGCCATGTCTGTAATGGGTTTCCTTTTCAGATTGCTGCCTCACAAAACCGTGTGTATCTCACAGCAGATAACTTGGTACTGAACCTGCAGGATGAGGGCTTCACCAGGTAAAGGGGCTGGGTGCCTGGGTTTGTCTGCACCCTTCCTGGGAAGCTGCTTCTCTTTCTGGAGCTCTCTCAGGATCTTTTTCTGAGAGGAGCCTGATGCCAGAGGATACAGCCGAGTAGGGAGCAGCCTCTCTTACTGTGGAAATGGGGATTTTTGTTAAATCTAATCAATTTACTGTTGTTTTTTTTTCTTCCCCACCCTCCACCCCTTACTGCATCTGCTGATACAGAGGAAGGTAAGGCACTGTACATTTTGATCCTTATATTAGTACTGGAACCAGGGTGTTGCTGTTTCCTGGTGCCTGGGATGTTTCTGGCCTGGGCCTTTTTGGCCCCAGCAAGTTTATTCCAATCTCCACGTCAGTTCCCGTTTGTGATGTGAAACTCGAAGCTTTCCTTGCAGGGACGGCACAAACACACGCATGGAGTGTGCTGTAGTTGGAGCTCCACGTGTGCCTCACAAGGAGCCTTGCATGGGAAAGGCAGGAGTAACTGTGGAGCGTTCTCTGATCTGTCCCATGGACAGGGCATCCTGTGGTTATGGTAGGCAGGGCTGCGAGGAGGCAGGCTCATGGGAATCTGTGTTGGCTTGGGCTGACGATCTCTAGGGAACATGCTTTCGTTCTCCAAAAGCTTTCTGGTTCATGCGAGAAAACCCCATTTCCTGCTCTCAGAGCTGTCAGGAGTTTGGTGGCTTTGCCTGATCTATCCAAGGTTTACTTTACTTGAAAAAGGCAGTGCCAAATGAACTAATAGGATGCAACTGAAAGCTTAGATTTCTCAGAATTGAGAAGAGAAACCAGAGTTGGTTTCTTTTCTGTGGGATCTTTGATTATAATATTCTTCTTCCTCACCTCTGACCAGATTCTGTCATATTTGTTCCAGAAGATTTAAGGGGCTTTGGAAAAAAACCATGCCTAATAGGAAGGACTTGGAAGTCCAGATCCTTTGGGTGTGACACCTCATACCTCAGAATCCATATTGAGAGGCTGGTACAGCTTTGCTTGTGCTTTCTGGGCTGATGACTCCCTTCTGTCTCCCTTTCAGTGACAGTCTCCTACTCAAAGGGAAGAAATGAAAGAAGCTGAAGATTCCTAGAACCAGCGTCGCTGACCAGGAGAAGATGAAGAGTGAGGATCTTTGAACTCCCTCCACTTGTATTGTTTGTCCTCACTATGAAGGTTTTAATCCAGTAGCCAGATTTGGTCCCCATGCCCCTGCTCCATCTGTGGTGATTCAGTTACAGGAATGGGCTCTGCCTCCAGGCAGCTGTAATTCCTTCCTCATCCCACCAGTTCAATTTGGAGAGGGGGCAAAGGGGCTTACTGGTATTAACCCATGTGGATTTAGTAATTTGCCTCTAATCTTCATTATTATTTAGATTTCTGTAGGATATCAAATTCTTTTTTGGCCAAGTGGGGGAGTTCTTCTGCCATCAGCACCAGGCTTTTTTTTGTAGTAAATTTTGTTTCTCTTTCACTCTTGATCCCAAGAGAACCTGGGACTGAATTCAGGACAATGCCATTCATTGGGTGCCTGTCACTGCTGGAATATCTTACTTGTGTCACTGTCTGCTCAGTGATGCTTTCAAATATTTGTAAAAATTAAAAAAAAAACCAAACCAAATTTATATTGTGTCTAAGTGTGCTTAGTGCATGGGAAAAAAATACATTATTTTATGTAAAGGGGGGTTTTTTGGTTGAAAACAGAATGGAGATGATGAAGGGAAAGGAACCAAAGAAAGAAATACACTCGTGGTCAGTGGCAGATCAGCACAGTGTGGGGAGAGAAGAAAGAGGTTGGGATGCTCGTACGGCCGTGGGGGTGACCAGGGCTGGTTCCTTAGCTGCCTGTAAGGGCTGCAGATGAGGGTAGGTTTGCCTGCTTTTCCAGGTCTCAGAAGCATCTCTATACTGTGTCCTGATCTCCATTGTTAAACCTTGGGCTTCTTCCCCTCTCTGCTTTCCTGGCCAAAAAGAGGAGGAGAAATCTTCCTTTGCTTGGGTTTCAACAGCAAGATCTTGTGTGCTTTAGGGTAGCTCCTTCCCTGTTTCTCTGAGCTGCCCTATACTAAGATTTAGGACTTGGAGGTATCACAGGGTCATAGAATCGTAGAATATCCTGAGTTGGAAGGGACTCACAAGGGTCATCAAGTCCAGGGCAACCCAGAAGTTAGACCATGGGTGAGAGCATTGTCTAAACACATCTTGAACAGAGACAGACTCAGGGTCTTGACTGCTCCCCTGGGGAGCTCGGCCACCCTGTAAATGAAGACTTTTTTTCTGATATCCAGTCTGGACTTCCCACTGTGCAGCTTTAAGCCATTCCCTTGTCTCCTGTTGCTGGATACCAGAGAGAAGAGATCAGCACCTCCCTCTCTGCTGCCCTGGATGAGGAGGCCATAGGCAGCAATGAGGTCAGCCCTTGGTCTTCTCCAAGCTGAACTATGTATCCTCAGCTGCTCCTTGTAAGTCACACCTTTCCTTGCTGCCTTTGTTGCCCTCCTTTGGACACATTGTAATGTTTTTATATCCTCCTTGTGTTGTGGAACAGGAAACTGCACAGAGTGGTGGTGCTGAGGCTGGACCCGAGTGCAGCGGGACCCTCACTTCTCTGGCCCGTTAACTATTCTGTGCCTTGTACACCCCAGCCTAACATACCCAGCAGGGCCTGCCATCACTCACAATGCCCAGATCCTCTTCTGCAGGGCTGCACCCCAGTCTCATCCTTCAGTCTGTGTTTACATCCAGGATTACAACATTCCGGGTGCAGAATCTGCCATTTGTTCTTGTTCAATTTCATATGGATGAAATTGGGTACGTGTCTGGCTGTACGCTGAACGCTGTCCAGAGGGATATGGTGAGACTTCCAAAGGCTTTGCCAAAACCAAAAAAAACCCCCACATCTGCCTTCCCTTTGACTACTAGGGGGGTAGCCTTGTTGTGAAAGGTTATTAAGTTGGTGAGGCATCATTTTCCCTTCAAGAACTCGTGCACACTTTGATCAACGACTGCATTGTCTTTCAAGTCTTTTTCTTGATAGCTTCCAGACTAATTTTCTCCACAGTATTACCAGACACCAGCATGAGACTGATTGACCTGTAATTACCAAGGTCTTCTTTCTTGCCCGTCTTGAAAATTGGGACAACATTTGCCAGCTTCCACGTGAACTCCAGATTCCCGAGGCTGTCGATTGATAACTGAGAGAGGTCTCACAGTTACATCGGCCAACTCTTCAGTACCCTGGGAGGAATCCCATTGGCCCCAGAGACTTAAGTGCATTCAGTTGCAGTAGCAAATCCCATACAAGTTCAAAGTCAGCCAGGAGTTTATCATTCCCCCATCCGTGGCCATCCGGTGGCTCCGGACACCTAAGGGCCCATCATCAGTGTCAGGGAAAGAAGCGAAAGCAGCATTAAATGTCTCTGCTTCATCGCTGTTCGGGGATGAGGTGACCCACCTCATCACATGACAGACCAGTGTTTCCTTTAGTCTTCCTTCTGCTGTAAACATACTCAAAAATGCCTCTTGTTACCCACCATAGGACCAGCCAGCTTCAGCTCGAGCTTGGGCATTTTTTCCCTGGAGTGGCACAGAGCCTGTCTGTCCTCCTGCATAATCTGTCCTTGTTTCCAAAGTCCATGCACTTTCTGCTGAGTTGCAGAGGGGGATCCCTGCTCAGCCAAGCCAGCCTCACTGGCTGGACTTCTGACATGTTCTAATTGCCTGCTCCAGTGCTCCTGAAAGGAGGCCCTTAACAAATGAGCAGCTTTTATGTCTCCCACTGTTCTTAAAAGCAGATTCCCAGGGGACCTTACTAACTGCTTCCCTGCAGCCTAAAGTCTGCTCTCCCCACATCCAGGGGAGTAGCTCTACTTAAAGTTTTTCTCATATCACCAAGACATTAAACACAGCTCTTTCATGATCATGGTGGTCAAGACAGCCACCCAGGAGACCATGTCTATTTGCAACCAACCATCTCTTTTTACAAACAACTCCAACTTGAGCTCTCCAGTGAAGAAGAGAGCCCTTTAGGGACTTCTTCCTCTGGTGAAGCAGAGTGCAAGATGTTTAAAGGAACAGATATAATCTATGGATTCCTGGTTTAAAATTTACTGGCACTCAGAGCCCTAACTAATACCCATGTGTTTTGACTTGCAACATCAAGGAAGCACAAATTCTTTGAACCAGCTTTGAAAATGCATTCTCAAATAGTCACCCCAGAGTAGACTGCTTATGTCAGTGCTGTATTTCTTGATGTGCAGTCAGGAAAGTTCTTGTTCAGTCTAAATTTTCTGTAGACTGGACATCATGGACACATCAAGCTCAGGGATTTGAGCACAGATGAGGTTCTCAGTAACCTGAGCTTCTTCCACAAGATGTCTTCATTGTCAAGCTTCAGGAAGAGTTTAAGCTAGCCCTTGGTATGCCTTGTTTTGGGCTGTGGTAGCTTTTCAAGAAGGAAGACAGTTGGATCCTGTCCTTTGAAGCTACCCAGGAGTCTAAGGCAAAGGTGGGTGTTTCCTCAGACTAGGACTTTAACCCCTGCCACATTGCTTAGGAGAGGGTATCTAAAGTCTGGCACACGGAAAGAGGGTCTGCTCACAAAATGTCTTCTGTCTTCCAAGTGCTTCCAACCAAGTTTCTTGCTACATCAAATGACAGCAAGCAGTGTCCTTCCTCCCAATGTATTGTGTATAACTCGTGGTGGGAAGGGGCCTCTGGAGGCCTTTGGGCCAGGCTGCTGCTGGAAGTGGCACTGTTACCAGCACGAGGTCAGAGCAGCTGTGGCTTTGTCTGTTCAAGTATTGAAAACCCACAAGTAAAATTTAGGTGCAGAAGCTGCGTCAGAGTTTGTCACACTCGACTTTCCGTGCTCAGAGTTCCCTGATGACCGCCAGCACTTGAGCCTCACAGCAAGGAGCCACTGTAATCGGTCACAGCTTCTGTTCAGAAGCCTGAAGGCAGCAGGAAATCAGGAAAACTAAGCTGGAGCCATCCTTGTAAGTCTTTGCAGGGGTGCAAGTGAAATCAGGAGTACAGCTAATACTCAGAGAAATTAGAGAAAAAACCTTTTGGGACCCGGTAGTCAAACAAATACAAGTTTATTTACAAACCAAGAAGAAAACATGGCCACCACATCAAATACTGGTATATTTACAGCATCCAGGTGAAGGATGAGACAGCAAAAGGATAAGAGGGGCAGAAGGTTGGTATTAAGGGAAGAGGAAGTCTCCTGCTGAATTGCAGAGGACCTGAGCTGAAACGGGCCAAAGCCTCCATACTTGAAAAGCTGAGGCTTGAGGGAACACAAACAGGCTAAACTCTAACTCGCAGCAGCGAGCAGAGATGGAGCTCCTGGGATGACCTTCCTTAGCTCTTTCCTGAGAATTCCGCTGAAGCTGACACAGCAGAGGTGAGTTTGAGCCCCAGTGCTCAGGGAGCGAGGAAAGGAGGGGAGTGACCTTTTCCTGCTAATGGATGATGAGGGGGCAGCGAGAGACTTTGCTCGCCTGCACAGGCGAGGGACCATGGAGCCGGTCAGCTGAGCTGGAAAGTGCTCTGGTTCAGGGCACTGAAAGCTGGCGTGGAAGAGAGGGGGAAGGCTTTGTTCCAGTCCAAGAGCAAGGAATGTGAGACAGGCCAGCTGGGATGTGAGCTCCAGTCCTGCACCCCACTTCAAAACTTCCATGGGGCTACCTGCAACGTATGATTATTTTTTCTTTAGTGAGCCCTTCAGCTTCTTCTCTGAGGAGAGCTGTTTCCGCACCTTCTCCTCCTTTTTCCCCAAGTTCTCATACACTGTTGACTCCTCTTTCTGCCTGTAAGAGCAGGTAAAAACAAAGCAAAAAGTGAGGAAGAGGAGAAAGTCAGCCAAGCCAGCAGGCAGACTTGCCAGAGGCAGGCAGAGCTGGGTCTCTGCTTCGGGTGAGCTCTTACTTGGAGGGTTTCCGTGAAACCTTGGCGTGCACGTTCCTCACCGCAGGGGGGTAGGCGATGTTCCCATACTCACACTCGTTTGGCTTGCCTTTCCGAGACTGCAGGAGAGGAGAAACAGGCTTAGGAGAGTGTGGCCTGGGAGATGCATCTGAGGCACCATGGAAGAGTTCTGGCTGTTAAACCCTGCTTTGTGCCAGGATCTCAGAGGAAGTTGGTGGATTGCTGAAGGGCTCGGCACACTGTCTGCCACTGCCAGAGGTGAGCAGCAGCTGCAAGTGCAGCCTTGTACAGGAGGCAACAGTGGGGCAACAAATCTCTGGAGGCACTCGAGTGCCTAAAAGTGCCAAATTTCAGCTAAAGAATATTAAAACAGCAGGAGCTACGGGATGCTGCCAGAGGCTACAAGGAGAGAGAAAAGACACCGCTTATCAAATAGCAGGAAAAGATGTGTCAGCTGCAAAACTAGGATGTGAAAGACAAAGAGGAAAGAAGAGGAAAGAAGAGGAAAGGAAAGTCTTTTCTTGTCCTAAACTGAGTTTGTAACAAACCAGCACTTGGTGATGTTATTCAAAACATAGCTGAGGTAACTGCACTAAAACTTACTGCTGTCTAGCTGTCAGGAAGTTCAGAAGGGATTGGTACTGGAGCTGCTAATGAACTTGTCCCCTGAATTTAAAAGTCTTAGAGGAGAGGAACAGGGATTCCAATCTTACTGCACCACTGTAGTCTGTGTAGGTCCTAGTGTCAGCTTAAAGCTTGTGAAACAGCACTTGGGCTCGGAGCCAGCACCATGCAGGGCTTAGGCTCACGGGGCAGCAGAGCCCCTTTTCTCACCTGGATAACTTCCAGCTTTTTCTTGGTTGCCTCTATGAACTGGCAGATGGCCATGTAGATGAACTTGTACTGGGCCTCCGTCTGCACCATCCCAGACCGCTGGGCCCTCACCATCTGGATGGTCTTCTGGATGTCAATGTCACAGTCCAGCCCTAGTAAGGAGCACCAGAAAAGCTTATGGACATGTTCACTGCCCCCCCTCCCAGTTCTCTACCAAAAGCAGCCATGGTGGAGGTCAGTCAAGAAGTTTCCACCTCCATCTATACTCTTTATTCCAGCATGGACCTCCTACCTCTCCCCCTGCTCAGCATCTTTCAAGTCTGGCCCTGGAGGAAGAGCCAAAGCTCAGGGAAGGCTGAAGCCATAATAAGTGGATACGGTACAGAGACCCAGCAGAACAACCTTCTCAGGGGCATGGCAGGACCTTCTCCCACTGACACCTGATAGTTTTCATCCCTTTGCAGCTGAACTTAAGGGCAAAGCCCTACTGGGCATTCCAGTTCACTCTGAGATCCTTTGGGGTGCTCTTACCCTTGGTGGAGATGGTTTCCACTATCATATCAATGACGATGATAGTCCCAGTGCGGCCAATCCCAGCACTGCAAGGAGAGGACAAGCAGAGGTCAGAGCAAGACAGCCCCTGAAACAAAATGCAGCTGCTTCTGGAGAAGGATGTGGTTCTTGTAGCAGCTGTTCAGCAATGCCACAGAAGAGTCACGGGTTCGACATGTAGAGAGAGTTTGGTTTAAGGGCATTGAAGAGGAAAAAAGCAAGTATTGGCACTGGCATATGCTTCACTCACAATTCCTGGGGTGCAGCTGGAAGCAGCAGCACAGACTTTCTGTGTCTCACCCTAGATAAGGGATGGAGGATGCTTCAAACTCCAGCCTCTGTACCAACCTGCAGTGCACCAGAATAGGCCCTGCGTTGGGGATGCTCTCTTGCTTCTGGTTTATCTGGTCGAGGAAGCTGAGGACTCCTCCCGGCTCACTGGGAACACCGTGGTCAGGCCAGCTCAGGTACTGGTAGTGCCAGATCTCACGCACAGCCTTGCCCTGAGAACAGCAAAGCACCCCGCTGGTAAAACTGCAACCCAGCCCTGTCCCTGGCCTCTGTCCCAGGGAGAGGTGGGTCTGAAGCCAGAGAGAATCTCTGGCTTCTGCACACTTCTTGGTGATTCCACCACTGTGACTCCAGCCCAAACCAGGTGGGAAAAGCAGCCCCAAGAATGATACAACAGCAGCATCATCACAGCACTCAGCACTTCCCAGGTTTAGGTGTATAGTGGCGGTTAGAGCCAGGGGTTGGATGACAGCTCTTGGTCAGAACACACTCACATTATCCTTCGGACACACACAGAGGTGCCGGAGTTTGTACTCCAGCGCATCGTGCTCCCCGACGTTCTCCACAAGGTAGGGACCGTACTCCTTCGTGCTGCCCAGCTCCGGCCAGTACGGCACACATTTGTTCTGTGTGGGCAGAGAGGGCAGGGTGAGGATGGCCAGAAGGCAGGAGAGAGAGAAAAAGCAGAGGAATGGCTGAAAGGGAAAAGAGACGCCTGCAGACTGCAAAGTACTTACCCGGCCTTTTTCTACCTCCCGTGTCGTCATCACAATAATGCGCGTGTTCTCCTGCCACACCATTTGCCAGAAGTCATTCACTGTGGCATCCAGGCAGCCCTGGCTGGCGATGTAGGTCTTGGTGCACTCGTCTGGGCTGATCAGGGTGTTCTGAGCGCGGACAGGGGAGGGTCAGGAGGGCTGCAGGAGCAGGCAGACCTTCCCCTGCTTTGGGCACACGGCCATCTTTCAAGAGACTCACCTTGACATAGTTGGCATTGATGTAGTCAGATCCAGGTATATTTGGGTCCCTCCCCTGGAGGATGACTCTGGAGTGATCAACTGGGGGTGCAGTGAAAGAAGGAACAGTGCCATGAGACACTCCGTGCACAGCCACACGGAGCTCTCTCACTGCCCCGTGCCACCTCAGCCACGATTCCCAGCGCATGCCCCGTATCCTCAGCTCTCCCTCTCTGGGCTCAGAGCAATCTCACTCTGTCCTCCCATCCCTCTGCCTCTGGGATGGGCCACAGAAGCTAATGAGCCTGATGCAACCCTCCCTCCTTCCTTCAAGGACAGGAAAAGGCTGTGCCTTCTCTCATCAGCTCTTAAATCCTTAGTGCCATACACCTAGTAACCTGCTCTGGAGGACAGAGTGGGCTGAGGCAGGGATGGCTCGGACAGCTCCTCATTGCCTCTGTCCATTTGGGGTTTTTTTATAGTGGAGAAGCAAGACTCACAGGGCAAGATGTTCTTGTATCGGTTCTTGCTCTTGTTTTCAGGTCTCTGGCCCTCATGACGGTCAAACAGGTGCTTGGCTTCCTGTTTTTGCAGGCTCTGAGAGCAGAAGCAAGAACAGTCATGGCAAGGTCACAATGTATGACAGGGGAGGTGGGCACTAGGAGGCACAGTGGTGGCTCTGATGACACATGGGCATGCTGTGGGGGAGCTGAGAAGTGAAAACCAAACCTAGACTTGAGAAGTCCGAGGGTTTTGTGCCCTTACTGTCTTGGTGACTCATTCTCCCAACCATAAAAAAGCACATTTCTACCTCACTGGGTTCACTTCAAGATGAGACTCACTCCCCAGGGGAACAGGTTCCAAATGGAGACCTCTTTCAGAAATAAATTTACAAGACACAAGAAGTTTGTGTACAGGAAGAAATCGAGGATGGAGAATGGGGGGGGGGTGCATGCAGAATTCCCAAAAAGCCAAATAACATCCCCCAGAAGTTTTTTACATCAAATTCCTCCCAGAATCCAGCCTTGGACGTCTCCTCAGACAGACTTGTCTTCTTGTTCAGCTCCTGCACTCTGTTCTCAATGTCAGCAGCATTCACCCTCGTAGCATAGTAGGGCTGGGGATGGGAAAATAAATAGGTGAGTGACAGAGAGAGAGAGAAAGAGAGAGAGAGAGAGAGATGCTGCTGGAGGGCAAAGTGTCCTCTGTGCACCGTGGAAAAAAGAAGGAAAGGGACATAAAGCAGAAACAAACAGCAAATCAGTCCCTCCAAAGGGCCCCTAACACCAGGAAACTGGACTTACCTGCTTCAGGTACACGAAGGAACCGGACATCTCCTCAATTCCAATCTTCTTGAAGTGCTCCACCAGATCCGTCAAGCTGTCAAACATTTCAGCACCTCCAACTGTGTAGCGTCCATTCTAAGCAGAGGAAGAATGTGTAACGTCTAACTCATAATATTCACGGAATCATGGAATGGTTTGGGTTGAAAGGCATCAGAAAGGGCAGCTACTTCCAACCCCTCTGCCATGGGCAGGGACACCTCCCACTAGAGCGGGTTGCCCAGAGCCCCCTCCAGCCTAGCCTCAAACACTTCCAGGAATGGGGCATCCACGATTTCTCTGGGCAACCTGTTCCAGTGCCTCACCAACCTCACAGTAAAGTGTTTTTTCCTCATATCTAATCTAAACCTGCCCTCTTTCAGTTTTAAGGCATTCCCCCTTGTCCTATCACTCCATGCCTTGTAAAAAGTCCCTCTCCAGCTTTCTCATAAGCCTCTTTTAAGCACTGGAAGGTGCTGTAAGATCTCCCCAGAGCTTTCTCCAGGCTGCACAGCCCCCACTCTCTCAGCCTGTCCCATAGGCAAAGCTGACAGTGCTCAGAAAAAAGGCAATGCCAGGGTGCAGATCCATAGGCACCACCCTGCACCATCTAGGAAAGTGTTTCCTCTGGCAGAGAGATGAGAGGAGTTTGCCCTGAGAACACAGAGTTCACGGCACAGTGCTCTCGGTGTAGTGCTCTCAGCGGACGGAAGCCCCGAGAAGGTGCACTGCCCTCCAGCCTCATTCAAGGTCCTTGGAATCTCCTCATCCCACATGAAGGAAATAGGAGAAACGGTGACAGCCACGTTGGTAACATCCATCAGACCACTGCCTCTCCTTCTGCCCTCCCACTGCTCACCTCACACATGATCTTGATGTGTGTGACTTTGAGCCGGGCCCCAGAGGCACCGGATGCCCCGGCTGGAGCGTCAGACCCAGGTTTAGGCTGGTCAGTGAGGACAGACAAGACAAAATCCCCAGGTTTGCTGAGGCTCTCCCGCACCAAGAAGGTCCAAGGGGTGGCTTTGGCCTGGAGAAGTGACTCAGCTGCAGGGCCTGACAGATGCCCATGGTACCACCTAGGAATAAACAAAGACGGGGTCAGAAAAGAGGTGGAGATGCAGGAGGTGGTTGCCCTTGAGCTGATGAATGAAGAACAGCAACACTGGGGAAGGGTGAGGGAGGAAGAAAGGAAGGGGGAGGCAGAGAGGAAGGAATGAGAGAGGGAAGGAGGAGCAGGACCTTGGGAAAAGCAGATGAGACAGAAGGTAGAGAGCTGGCAAGAAGAGGAAAGTGCAAGCGATGAGGTGGAGGCAGAGGGGACCTATGGAGCACAAGGCTGGTACCAGAGGACACAGTGGGAAAGCACCAAGCGTGATCCATCGTGTGACACACACAGGCACAGGTAAGTGATACTTTCTGCCTGGAACACCAGCTGGGAGAGGGCAGTCTGTGTGTTTCAGCACCTCACAGTATTACTGGGATTGTCGCCCTACTGCTGCAAGGGGCTCTGGAAACTCAAACGCCAGGGAAACAAAAATAAACCCCCTCAATGAGTCAGAAACTCTCCCATCAGGATTTGGCAGCACCCAGATGGTTGTGTTGAGATCAGATCCATTAAAGAACCATTCCAGCAACTCCTCTCTCTGAAACTCAGCCACCTCTTCACTCAAAGGATAATTCCCATTCTCTGGGCACATCACACTGCAGCAATCACCCTGGCCATGGGAGCGAGCACCAGGAGCTGATCCATGTGCACATTCCTGTCCTCAATGCAAACACTCAGCAGCTCCTTGTCTCCTCCCAGCACAAGGTCAGGAGCATCGCCACGGGACCAAGGTGTTCCCTGCCTTGCCATGGGGCTGTGGGAACGGATTTGCCTCTCACAGAGCGGCTAACAGGGAAGGCCTGGCGTGGTACTGCTGAACTTCACATCGTTAGGGGGCTGTTTGTTCCTAAGAACTGAGATGGAGTTCACAGCCCAGTCACAGAAGAAGCTGGGGCATTCATTCATTCACCTCTGCATCTGGTCAGAGCAAGGGGCTGCTCCACACACAGCAAGAGGCTCACACAGTTATTGGCCTCAGCAAGTAACTTGTTGACCCTCGCCTCATGTACTGCAAGAAGCAGCTGGTGACTCTCAGAGCACGGTTGTCATTAATTTCTGAACCTCCTCTCAAAGAATTGTTCGGCCACCATGTGCTCAGACGACACCTTGGGATCAGCTGGCCCCTCCTGCTCATCAAAGAGGCCTCCCAGCCTCCCCTCCACTGGTAGGATGGGGTTAATGGGTCCCATTCCTCCCTCCCCCAGCAAAGCCCAGCTCTTCAAAGCCACGTGACGGAAAATCACTTGGGGAGAGAGTGAGAGGAGCTTTCGTAAGAGCCCGGGGTGGCGGGGGGGGTAAGTTTCCAACCGCAGAAGGAAGGGAGGAAACTGCAGGGCCACGATGCAATGGCCGTAACTGGAGAGGACAGCCAGCAGCAGAGCTGCCCTCTCTGCAGCCTGACCCCACAGCAAGCTGGGGGGTACCCTGATGTTTCAGCCAGGGCATCTCTGCTCCCTGCCTCCACGTGCCCAAGGAGGACCTGCCCAAGGAGGACTTATCCACCCCGGAGCAGGGCATGACAGCTCCCCCGAGCTGCATCAAAGGGCCTGAAAGCAAAACGCAAAGGCAAAACCACCTGATTTGATTTAGGAACTTGGTGTCAGAGACACATGCAAAGCGGGGACAGGAAGGAGACTAAGCAGGCCAGGAATAGCAGGGGAACATGGTCCTGCTCTCAGCTACGTGAGTCACCCAGGCCTGGAATAACCAAGGAGGTTTGGGGCAAGACCGAGGGCTTCCACTCAACACGTCCCTCTTACAGACCACTGCAGACCCACAGTGGACACCACAGCCTCTGCTTTTACAAACAGTATATAAATAGCAGAGGCAACCGGAAACCAGAAGTAAAAATAGAGCCCTGTTAGGTCTGCTGTGGTGGATCGAGGTACGTGCAGCTATTCCTGGGGATGCTGCCCCCACGGACACACAGGAGGCTAAGGAAGGCAGGAGGCACTTTTTGCAGGATTTGCCCTGGGGATGCAGGCAGGACGGAAAAGGGGGCCGTGAAACATCTCATCACAGACGCAGCAGCTGCCCTGCTGTCCCTGTACCTCTCTGTCGTGGGGTCGGAACAGTTGAGCGGGTATCGCAAGTCGATGATGGTCCCATCTTTGTCCTGCAGCGAGCCCTGTTGCTGCGTGTAGTACTCCACCAGTTCTGACAAGGTGGCAAACTTCTCCCCTCCATACAGGTCGTAGAAATCCCCGGTATTCTGGATGCGGATGTGGGTCACTTGATCACCAACCCTGGGGAATAAAGCACAGGGCAGTCCAATGAGGTGGTTGGAAAAGGGGCAGAAAAGTGTCCTGCACTACCTCCCGCCACGGAACCGGTGAAAACCATCCCCGTGAACGGAGATGGCTGGAAAGAGAAGCTCCTTGGGCAACTCGAGGGAGGGTCTAGAAGCTGCTGGGAAGCTGAGGTCATTTTACAGCTTGAAAAGAACTCAAAGGAATAGAGACAGGATGAAGAAGATGCCACAGGACATGCGAGGATCTAGGCAATCTGTGTATGTAACACTGCAAAGAAGGAAGTTGGGGTCCAAGTTACTTACCGGACTGAAAGAGAAAAATCCCCCTGATTCTTCCGACTGGGTCTGGCCAGGAAGCTCCCATGGACACCTCGTCCCTTCAGCAAGGCTTCAGCTTCCAGCCCACTCAGGTCACGGTGAAACCACCTAGCAGAGAGGATAAAAGCAAGACCAAGTGAATAAAAAAGGCCAGGCACCATTGTGGAGATTTGTAGGGTGAAGAATGGTCCCCGGTCAGCATCCCTAGGTGAGAGCCAGCAGCAGCGCCCCTTCCTACCTGATGCCTCCCCCAGCCTATGGACAGTTCCCACTAGAGATAAAGCTTCCAGGGCGATCCCTGCCCTGATCCATCTCCTTTCCTGGTCCCATTCCTTACACACAGAGACCTCTCAGACCCTCTTACCTCACCATTTTGGAGGGAGAAAGAAGAGGCGGCCAAGAGGCTGCCACCGAAGCAACTCAAAAAACGCTGAGGAAAAAATCAGTTTGCGCTGGTGAGGAAAGGGAAGTCGGAGGTCTGTGCTGGGGCACCCAACGCCAAGCTGCTCCTGTGCCTCTTGGGAGCAGGCCATGTATCTCTCCTGGAGTCTGCTGTCAGTCCATCCAGATCCTCTCCATCCGCCTTTTCCTGGGTAGGTGCCTTGATCTCTGGCCCGCTGTGCAGCGCTGCTGGGCACGGGCAGGTGCGAGCCCGTACACAGCGGGGCACGCGCAGCTCCGGGAACAGGAAGCGCTCTGAGCCATCCACTCCGCAGCCCCAGGCTACTTTGCATACACTTCTGCTTCTCTTTTTGTGTCTTTCCTCCCCGTACCCCCTATTATTTTTGGGTCCCTGTCTTTAGCACACGAGGGCTGACTCTACGCATGCATCTTGGGTTCTGGCCATGCTCACAAAACTCAGTTCTGCACGTCCTCTGTTCCCCTTCTTCTCCAAAAGGCCAACGAGCAACATGAATGCTCCCAAATGTCCTACAAGCTCCGTACAGGCGCGAGGGGGAATCCACGTGAACCCAGAGCTGCGGACTTCAAGGTCCAGGCTAGTGCTCTGAGCACAGCAGTGCCTGCCTGGAACCAGCCTGCCTGGAACCAGCCTGCCATGCGATGGGACCGACACAGGCAGTGGTGGCTCAGAAGGGATGGGGAGGGTGAGAGGTGGTGGTGAAGCTGCCCAGAAAGGCAGGCAGAGACCAGGACAAACAGCCACTGCCTACAGGGAGCCCACACAGCACTGAGGGAGCTTAGCTGAGGACCTTCAAGATCCCAGCACGGCATTCTGAGGCCAAAGCTGACAACCTGGTACAAAAAGAAGGAAAACTAACCATTTCCAGTTACCTAGCTGTTTCCAGCCCATGACTGCCCTGCCCACAACACTGGTTTCAAGGTCTGCAGGTCTGGTGAAAGAATGGGAGCTAAGCAGTGGCCTAAGAATGCAATCCAGCTGGCAGAGGAGCCTGACTTTTCCCTGGGGCCATCTCAGCTACCCTGCGTGGTGTGGGCAGCAGGAACAGCAAGAGCCTTGCTCATTTCAAGTAGCAGCAGCTGCACTTCCCCACACAGCACCAGACTGGGAAATCCTGAAAAAAGACGAACAGGCTGCTAGCTACGACCTAGACAAAAACTCGTGGCCAAGACAGAAACCAGCAACAAAGGGAAGTACAGGAGAGATGAGTGGGAAGCCAAACTTCATTGCTAGAAAGGCAACCCAGGCACCTACAACAGCTTCCTTAGAAATGCTTCTGGTTTCGTGCACATGGTGAGCCGGGGTGTGGTGAGCTGCAGGGAGCCAGAGGTGCTGACTTAGAACTGATATTAAAAAACAAAGAGATTTCAAATGCACAGGACCAATTCAAGGGAACAACTTCTGCACAAAGCTGTAGAAGTTGCACCTGAGAGACGGCACCTAAATCAGGGTCGGTCTAGCAGGAACAGGAAACAAGCTGTTGATGGCTAAGGGAGAACAGGCAGGAACTTCCAGGGAGAAGTCCCAAAAGACAATTCCTGCTATCAAAAGAATATTAAAGTATGCTGAGTCAATATGAAGCCAAGGCAGACGAAACCCAAAACTTAGGCATCCCTACACTGACTGAAGGAGAAAATCTGTCTGAGGAACTGAACATTAGTTGGACACAAGGGAACAGGGAAAGAACAAGGTAGCAAAGAGCCCAGATCAGAATAAGAATGAGGGTGAGAGAGCACTTATCCCATATAACTCAGTAGCCTCCAGGAGGACGAGCCACAGGGTGCGGTGCAATCGCTTGACAGTATTTTTGTGGACACAAATCCCATATCACATAATTTACAGGATGAGTTTATACTCCTGCTTGCTTCCATTTTAGGAAAGGACTGGATGCATGCAGCTGCCCTGGTGCCTTTGATTTGGGCCATCTAATTAAAAACTACCAGTAAGGGAGGGAAATACCACCGTAGAGAAGCCATCAGTTGGTATCTTCGAGGTCGCTCTCCCAAATGGCTGCAGCACGGAACAGCTGAGCCACTAAATATAATAAGACTATAATTGAGCCACTAAAATACTTTTCTAATATAATTAAGAGGTCAAGAGATTTCAGCAGACTACTCTTACACTGCTGTTTGGCTTTCAGCACAACACAGGTGTTAGAACCTCATCTTGGTAAATCCCTCGTGGAACCAGGCCACAGCTAGCGCAGTAACAAATTTACAGGAGAAGATAAATGAAACAGCTAATTAAAAGACACACACATCTGGATTGCTGCAAAAGGAAAAAAAAAAGGCACTGAGAAACTGGAAAGAATCCAGCATAATGCCACTAAGGCAGCGAAGAGCCTGGAGCACAGCAGCGAGCAAGCTGGGCTTATTCAGCTTGAAGAAAAGATGCTTAAGGAGGGATTTAACACTTGTCTGACACTACCTAAAAGGGGCCGTGGGGCTTTAGAGACGATGAGCCGGATTCTTTTTTGTGGGACACAACAAAAGGACAAGAGGCAACAGGCATCACTTGCAGCAAGGGAAATTCTGATCAGGTATCAGGAAAAACTGCACACATGCTCCCCCCCAAGGGTGGCTCAGCACTTGCCGCAGGTCCCCAGAGCAGCTGAGGAACCTCCACCCCGGGAGGTGTCAGGACTCACCTGAACGAGGCCTTGAGCCACCTGAGCTAGTTTTGGGGAGAGCTCTGCTGTGAGCAGAGGGGGTGGGCAATCCAGAGGTCACAACAGTCGTCAAAAGGAAGAGCAGAAGGAAAGGTTATGTACAGAGGTGTCTTTGCCCTTGTACTTCCTAAGCCTCTATCAGCAGCTACTTGTAGAGTCAACCATCAAATCCATAACAAATTTTGCATCCTTTGGCAAGGAGTTCCATTGCCCAGCTACAGAAACACCCTCTCCTTTGACTTGCTTATAACCTTCTCCCTGCCTCTTTTTTATTAACCCCTGGTTGTTGTGAAGAAAGGAAAATCAGTGGGTGATTCCTGTTTCTCTCCCCCTGCTCCAAGCTGCTGGTGGTAACAGACCTGAAACATTCGTATCCATCCTCAGCTCTTTGCCAGGCTGAAGACTCCAGACCTAACTAAGGTGTTCTTTGTACAGAGCTGTTCTACACCTCTGACCACCTTTGCTGTCCCTCGCTGAGATATTTCCAATTCTGGCATCTTGTTTTGGAGATGAGAGTGAAGGTGGGCACAGAACCGTGGCGTTCAAAATGCTGGTGAGTCATGGGCAGCGATGATTTCTGATGTTCACCACAACCAAGCATTAAGCTAACAATTGCATGGGCTTCTCTGACCAGAGTCTCACTCCAGAGAGGTTGCAGTTAGTTCACAGTCATTGTTTTATATGCAAATTTTTTATTATTTTTCTGTATGAGCATTGTTTCACATAAGCCTATATGAAATTTCATCTGCTGTTCTACCGCCCACTCATTCACTGCCGTAAGGTCTTTCAGGAATTATTCACAAGATGACCCGGGGTGATGCTATAAGGCTCCTGTATTCCTTAACCTACTCCCGTTTAATGCCCAAGGATGCTATATCTTTAAGATGGACCCGGGGGCGGGGCCGGAGCCGCGGGTTCAGGTCAGTTCCACACGGGGCTCAAGGGCTCTGGGGCTCCAGCGGGCTGGGCTGGGCTGGGCGGGGCTCGGCTCGGGGGGAGTGCGCCGGGAGCGCTGTGCTGCTCCTTGGCTTTCCCCCCCCCGCTTGCTCCTGCTAGCTGAGGAAAAGTTTTGGTTTTTCTTCCCTTCCCTCTCCCTGCCCTCCTTCCCTTCTCTCCGGCCCGGGGTGGGGGCGGGCCCGCGGGGTGGCCCCGGCTGGTCCGAGCCCCGAGGAACGCCGACCCGTTTCGCCTGCGGGGAGGGGGAGGGGGATCGGCGCCAGAGGGACCAGCAGGTGTTCTTCCATCTGCCCTGCTCCGGGCTGCTGCGGGGACTTCTCCTTCCCCTTCCCGGAGACTGAGGGAACTATTTGTCAGATAGAACAGCAGAGTGCCCGCTTGGACTGACTCCGAGGATTGTGTGTCCCGCTCCTTGATCCATAAAGGGCCAGAGAGAGCGCAGCAAATGAAGGAATAGCCAGGGTTTGAAAGGCCGCGCAGCGGACCGCGCTCTGTGCAAATCCGGGCTGCGGGGAAAACCCGGGCTGGATTCTCCCCGAAATACGGAATGGGGGAAAACCCGGACTGGATTTTCTCCAAAATACGGAATGGGGGAAAACCCGGACTGGATTTTTCCCGGAATACGGAATGGGGGAAAACCCGGACTGGATTTTTTCCAAAATATGGAATGGGGGAAAACCCGGACTGGATTTTTTCCAAAATACGGAATGGGGGAAAACCCGGACTGGATTTTTCCCGGAATACGGAATGGGGGAAAACCCGGAGTGGATTTTTCCCGGAATACGGAATGGGGGAAAACCCGGACTGGATTTTCTCCAAAATACGGAATGGGGGAAAACCCGGACTGGATTTTTCCTAGAATACGGAATGGGGGAAAACCCGGAGTGGATTTTTCCTAGAATACGGAATGGGGGAAAACCCGGAGTGGATTTTTTCCAAAATACGGAATGGGGGGAAACCTGGACTGGATTTTTTCCAAAATATGGAATGGGGGAAAACCCTGAATGGATTTTTCCTGAAATACGGAATGGAGGAAAACCCGGAATGGGGGAAAACCCGGACTGGATTTTTTCCAAAATACGGAATGGGGGAAAACCCGGACTGGATTTTCAGACAATTGAGAGATGCTCCAGCTGCAGGGTGGCAGAGGAACTGCAGCAGACTGGGCATCACAAACTCTGCTTCCTCGTTATCAAAGTTGAGAAGGAGCAACAGTAACGATCTAAAGCACAGCGAGCTCCAATCCTCTGGCTACCCTGCAGCTCCTATTAGAAAGTGGGGTTTTTTTCCTTTTTGTGCCTGATTCCTACTGCTGATATTTTTATTTTTCTCACCAACAGCTCTTGTTTTCTTGCCCTAACTGGCTGTCCTATGTTACAATGTAAGATGTAGCCAATAGAATGCATTCTATTATCATCTTCACAAGCTGTTAAAGTAGGTGGGGCACTGCTCGTTATCTCCTCCCATGACTCATCCCTGATTACTCCCTGCAGGTGTTATCTCTGTTTAATGGGCTCTCAAGGTCACACCGCATGACTCATCCCATTGTGAGATGCCCCACCCAGGGGGGCGGAGCCAAGCATTCCCGCCTGGATGTAATCTGGGGTTTGGAACAGCACAAGCAGCCCTTACCTACTGGATTCCCAGAGGACAAGAGCTACCACTGGACCCTTCTACTGGATCATCGCTTCAACAGGACCAGTTCATCTGGACTGCTACCACCACCCTGACTAACACTCTGTCAGTGTTCTTGTACTATTGCATTTATTTTAATTTTCCTATTAAATTATAATTTTGACTTGTGATCTCCCACTGGTTTGTTTTCAAACTGGCACACTAGCATTCACAGCACTCACCCACGGGATGGCATCAGGGTCTTGTCTCTCAGATCCCCACTGATGGAGGACTGACAGGAGCTGGTGGAGGAAGTACCACAGCCCTCAACCAAGGGGGTCCTACTAAAGAAAATAAAGCAATATTGGAATTACCGAGACAGGATCTTGAGACGGATTTGGGAGAGAGATCAAAGACCTTGATAGAGGAGAGGTGGCCTGGCACCCTCCCAGCAGGGCCGGATGCTCATGGCGGTGAGCACTGGGGTGCTGGAGCAGCAGCTGGCAGTGCTTGCGGGTGCAGCACCTCCCGTGACTCACCTGTGTCTGATCCGCACAGGCCAAGTCCCGAACTCTGCCTGCTCCCAGGCGGACTAAGAAGAAGGTAGCTCCAGGTCAGGCAAACCTCAGGCCTCAAGCCGAGGGTTCAATTTTCACCATTTGCAAAGCACTTCCTGGACCGTAGTTAATGAATAATCAGAGGGGTGGGGGAAGGCCGAGGCCAAGCTCGGAGAGGTAGACAGAGACGGAAGGGACCGACTGCTCTTCCTGCCTCCCATCCACTGAGCTCACGCCCTCACTGGCTACATTCCTGCCCACTTTGTAATCGAAAGCACAGAAGGCAGAACCCGATGCAGCTCTCCCACACCTGGCTTGCAGCTCCCTGCTCTCCCAGGCCTGGCTCCTTCACCCCCAGTCCTTTCTCCCCTTCGTCAAAGACTTCAATTCTTCCAAGGGCACCACGCACACAGGGCAGGAGGCTACAAGCAGACATACCTGATGTCCCTCTGAATCACATTGGAAGAAAACCATTGCAATGGAGCAAGGCTGCACCACTAGGTTGAACCCTCTGCAGTCCGAAAAAACGTGAGTTAAGAATTTTAAGTTGTTTATGTTGCTCTAATGCAGGCTGCAGCCAAATGGGGCAAGCCCAGCCCTCCCACGCTCGGCCGCTCCCTGCTGCATTTCTCTGCTGCCTTTTTCGCTAAGGATAATGTGCTGGATTGCACATTCAGCCACAAAACAAGGCAGCCACAGGCACTGGGGGCAGGAGTAAATTAGCACTGACTCTGCTGGGGACAGGGGCCTCAATGGCATTTACAGCACTTGCTGAACAGCACTAGATCGCGTTGAGGGACACATTTCCTAGCACGCTTCAAACAGCACATCTGAAAATGCTTGCCCTTGTAAAGTGTTTAATACCTCTTACTAAAAAAAAAAAAAAAAGTCTCTCTGATATCAAATCCTAGGGCTTCACACTAAGGCTCTGCACAAACCTTTTTGCAGAACATGGTACATAGTGGGCCCCCCAAAACAGCATCGCAGGTGTCATGCAGAGAGCACTGCTGCACCTGCCTCTGCACCAGGGAGCAGCATTGCTGAGCTCACGGCCATTCATAAAACACGGGCATTTTCAACACACGTTTTATTCACAAGCAGACATACGAGCGGGCACGAAGCATCCCATTCCTTCCAGGCCAGCGTCTCCCTTGTTCAAGTGCCCCATTCCCAGGGCTGACAGGACCTGCACCTTGGAAGGAGGGCACCAGCCGGAGCACCGGGAGAGCTCCGCGTGCTCAGGAGGCAGCAACTCCGCCGGTGCCGGCCCCGTGCGGTGGCAGGGTCATGGGAGGCAGGAACATGGCCTTGAGCTTGCCCGACATGCTGGCGATCTCCGGGTCCTGCGACTCGTAGGACTTGATCAGCCGGGCGAACTTCAGGACCCCTGCAAACAAAGAGGGTGGGCGGGACGCCCCGCTGCCCCGGCGGGCCCGGAGCATCCCACCCGGCGGGGCAATAACCCACCTTCGCCGTCGCTGCTGAAGCCGTAGGCCTTGATCACGTCCTGCTGGATCTGGGTGGCCACGGGCAGGAGGAACTGCAGCATCTTGCCCATGTCGTTGCAGGCGTTGTCTCGAGCCTCCTCCATACGCTGCGCGTTCTCGGGCGCCCCGAACGCCTTGATCACCTCCGCCAACACCGCTGCGGGACACGGGCACTCAGCCGCCCGCCGCCCTCCCGCACCCAGCCAGGCGACACGGGCACTCTGCCGCCGGCCCGACCGGGAGACAGAGCCTCCCGCACTCACCCTTTGCCTGGTCCGCGCTCAGCGCCGGCGGCACCGGGGGCTGCGCGGAGGCCGCCATGGGGCGCGGCG
>VZTA01022306.1:138769-149001 GCA_013398855.1 Mohoua ochrocephala
GGGGCGGCTGTAAGGGGGTGGCCCCTGGCTCCAGACGGGCTGCGAGGGCAGGGAGGGCTGGGTGTACTTGGGGGGCTGGCTGGAGACAGAGAGGCCGCTGGGCGGGGGGAAGGAGTGCCCGTAGGAAGCACTGTAGCTGGGCAGGGGCTGGCCTGGGGAGGGCTGGGGGTACTGGGCAGAGGAGCTGGAGGGCGGCAGCGGTGGCGGGGCGTAGGGGTAGCGGGAGGGGGCCAGGGCCGGTGCCTTGTCCTGCCCCATGCTGTGGGGCGAGGGCAGGTGGCCGCTCAGGGCCTGCCCCACCATCCCTGGGGAGCTGGAGGCGGCCACTGCGTTGTTGAGGGGGCGCAGGGCCGGCGGGGGAGGCAGGTTGGAGGAGACGTGGGGGAAGGNGGCCGGGGGGGCAGCCGGAGGGTTGGCTGGGGGCGTCTTCTGAGCGGGGAGCCCTCCTCCTACCGAGGCCAGTGAGATTGGAGTGGTGGGCGGTGGATTGTGCTTGGCGCTGAGGGTCTGCTCCCGAGCCCCTGCTGCTGGGAGCCCCCCCACTCCACTGGCAATTTTGGCCCCAACCTGGACCACGTTGGCCGTAGGATAAAGGGGAGCGTGAGAGGAAGAGGAGGAGGAAGAGGAGGAAGAGGACGCGGAGGAGGAAGGGGGAGCAGAAGGGGCAGCAACAGCAGAGGAGGAAGAGGAAGAGGAGGAGGCAGGTGTCTGTGCGGCTTGAGCCTGGAAAATGCGGGAGGCCTGGCCCTCCAGCTGGGAATGGTAACTTCCTGCGGGGGGTCCCTGGGGGTGCACCTCGCCCTGGAGCCCGAAGCTGGGCTCTGGTGGACGGGCTAGGCTGTCGGGAGGGGGAGCTACCGGCGGGCTCTGGGGGAAGAGCGGAGGGTGGTGGTAGGAGTGAGACGGCCCCTGGGACAGCACAGAAGAGGAGTCGGAGTCATTCTCCACGCTCCCGGGGCTGTAGACACTGGGCGAGGTGCTCCTGTTATCCTGGTCAATGTCCCGTGGGTCGCTGCTCATCTCATCGTTGAAGCTGTGGCCATCAAGGCTGTCAACATCGGACGGGGATGGAGGACAGGGCAACTCCTGAAGTAGGAAGGAGGAGGACAGGGGCATTATGAGGCCTCCCAGACCACACGTGACACACTTCAAGTTCCCAGAGAGTTTCTTTTCTGACCTTTCTCTGCCAACCCCAGCACTAGAAAACCTCACGGAGGAAAGGAGACATTGTCTGGCAAGGTACAAATTACACCAGCCCTCCTGCCTCCTTTTCAGTGCTCTCGGGTCCTCCATGAGCATTCCATGTTCAGCAAGGAGGTAACGATGGGCAGGCACCTTGTGTAAAGAGGCAGTGAGGGATGGCAGGGGACTGTTACACACAAGGTTGAGAGGGAACAGATCCAACACCGGCGATGGGCTGTTGGCATCACCGGCGGCATGGAGCAGCACACACCGCAGGGGTCCCAGCACAGGCCCCAAACCCAGAATCACTCTTCTTGCCCCTGCAGAGCTCTCCCTGGTCAAGGAGATCAGCTCCCCCTCAGACCCCTCCCACTGTTCCACTCCTTACTTCCAGGAGTTCTCCCTGTGCTTCCCAATCCCTGCTCCTCCCCACCACCTGCTGCCTCAGACAACGTGCACTGGTGATTAAGCAGTCATCGTGGGTAAGGGCAATTAACGAGTGCCACTCTAGCAAGGGAAGCTAAGCTGAAAAAATATCACTGCTGAGCTGAACAGACTGTCCACGCGGAGGAATTACAAACGTGTAACCAAGGTGGTTTGATTACAGTGACCTCTTAACGTGAGGAAGTATCCCCGTTTGCAGGCCTTTAAGGCCAGCTCCCTGCACAGGCTAACAGCAAGTGGAGAAGCACCAAGAGCTGAGTCTTCTTCCAACCACCTACCCACCAATCCAGCCTGGTGCTGTCGGAGTTTTGGAAAAGCCCTGCCACGACTCTGTGTGTGCATGAGCAGGTTTTGCATGACTGTCACCTGGAACCCACCATGCCTTAAGCACCATTTCACACTGCGCTGGGGGATCAGAAGAGACTGACTCTGACCCAACCTGAGGCTGCACATGGAGCCAGGCTCTTGCCTCTAAGCTGGGAAAGGCAGGGCACGTCCCCAGCTCCAAGAGCTCAGCAGCCCCCTGAACACAAGGCAAAAGAGACAGAGCCTCCACCTGCTCAGTCATCACTCCTGGTGGCATTTTTGTAGCCAGGCAGACGGCGTTTAGGTTGGAAGAGCTGCAGTGCAAAACCCGAGGTGTCGGGGCTCCCAGGCAGCAGAAACCTCGAGATGGGCGGGCATGAGCAGCACAGGTGGGGAACTGGAGACTCCTTTGCTCTGGACTTGGGACATGCCAGCAATCACAGCAGGGAGAACTCACCTCAGTTTTGGTTTTTTTGGGAGCATTGGTGTCCTCCCCTTCACTCTCTGAGATCTCTTCTGTTCGGCCCTGCTTGCTGCTCTTGGGGGTGCAGGATTCCTCCAAACGGCCTTTCTGCAAGGAGACAAGGAGAACAGGGAGGTGGAGGGTCACGGGGAAATCTTCCAACCTGACAGGCCTTCATAGACTGCAGCAGGTGAGACACAGCTACCATGGCACTTGTGTTGATGACACTAGCAGAGCCACATGGAGCCAGGATATGGCAAAAATTAGCACTAAAAGGGTCTGGTGAGACTGGACGCCAGTTCTTAGTAAAGCACAAGATGGTGAGGACGAGAGCAAAGAGGGATCCTGACCATTTCAGGGAGCTAACCCAGCACAGGTTCCTTGGCGGATCTCTTCTGGTCTGCATCCCTGGATCCTCAAACGGATCCCACCCAGTCTGGGCAGACCTTGGCCACCCCACACTTGTGTTCTAGCTGATACTACCTTTGTTGCTTGTCGGGATTTCTCAGCCTTGCCATCGCTGCTGGAGGTGCTGACGCCGCCAGGGGAAGCTCGACCCCGTGACCTGAGCTCCTCTCGGGGCCCCGGAGTCTCTTTCTTCCGTCCACTCCGCATTGACATCTGAGAGAGGGATCACCGTGTCAGTCCTGCTTTGCATCTCCCACCACTCCCGCCCTGTGCCCAGCCTCCCAAAGCCCCTGAGCCCCTGGCACTCCACTGTGCCAAACTCATGCCCACTAGCTTTGCAGGGAGCCTGAGTCCCAACCCACAGCTTCAGCTTGGCTCTCGTGCCCCACCCCCCTCTCCCACCTCACGTACTGAGTCCTTGTTCTGTCGTGTCTTCATTCTTTTGGGTGTGGGACCCCCATTCTCCTTGGCCCGGTTTGATGAAAACATAAATTTTTATGACTCCGCAACCCCCTTCGGCTGGTTCCGAGGAGACGGAGATCTGGGAGGTTCTTCTGGAAGGGGGGGCTTACACCAGCCACGCAGTGAGATCCCACTGAATCCTGAAAGGCAGACAAGCAGAGGAGGGGGGAGAAAGACTGAGTGGACTATAGAACATCCTTTCGTGGTTTGCTATAGAAATATGACAAAATTATTATTGTTTCCTTATTTAGAGACTCAAGGGTGTCTACCAAGAATGCAATAAACTCTCCCATCAGTGTGGGAAAAGATTTGCCCACTGCCATATCTGATTTCCAATTTCTAGGGGTGATATGTGCATGATGCGAGGTATTCATTTTTAATGGCTTCAAACTTGAAAGGGGGCAGATTTAGATTAGATATTAGGAAGAAACTCTTTACTCTGAAGGTGATGAGGCACTGGAACAGGGTGCCCAGAGAGGCTGTGGATGCCCCAACCATGGCAGTGTTCAAGGCCAGGCCGGATGGGGCTTTGAACAACCTGGTCTTGGGGAAGATGTCCCTGTCCATGGCAGGGGTGGTGGAAGTAGATGATCTTTAAGGTTCCTTCCAATCCAAACCATTCTGTGATTATCTAATTCTATGATTCAGGGACCAATAATGCTGCTCGGGAGGGCGCAAGGAAGAATGGTTATCAGGATGTTAACTGTCTTCTGGAATAATTTTCGTATTTTCATTTCCTTGGGAAAAAATAACAGGGAAGTGCTTTAAAATGTTCCCAATTACAATTTTTCTGACTTCGTTAGCTCCTCTTCGCACTTGTTGTCAGTGCAGAAAGTTACACCACCCTTCCCTGGCCACGTGCTGTCCCTCACTAGCCCTGTGCCGTGAGCTCCAGTGGCCTTTGCTGAAGGGCACTGTACAGCCCTGCCCTCTCCAGAGCACATCCACACGCACTCACGCACCACCACGTTATGCAGGAAACGTGACGAGTCTTGCTTGGGCTGTCCCATGCCCAAGGAACACAAATAGGTGGGAGAAAACACATTTAGCTGTGCTTTTGCATGACACAAACATCAGCAGCTCTGCCTAGCCCGGAGTGGCTGCCAGGGTCTCCTTCTCCTCAACGCACTGGATGTTTCTCAGCGTACCAGACCGAGTCATGCCCAGGGATGCAGAGCACATCCTTACACTTTGCAGCAGCGGGAAGATTTCTGCGATCCCTCTGGAACAATTTACAGCTTTGTGCCATGTCCAAAAGCATTTTACTGTAGATATTTAACACCCTGTTGTATCACACAGTTCCTGCTCTGGAGTATGAAAGTACCGTGATTGTGTTAGCCTGGGAACTGGAGGAAATGATTCATGGATGCTGCTCCTGAAGTTAGCTTGCTCGAATCCAGCAAGCTAAACGTCTTTTGCACTGCTCTGCACTGCACACACGTAACCAAAAAGACTTTATCCTTCCCAAGCCTGTCATTTGAGTTGCTATACTCAGCCTCTGGAATGGACAATCTGAAGGACAAGGGAATGTGTCCTGTGGAAGAGGCACCAGGAGAAAAAAGCCACATCTACTGGGTTTCATTCTCTCATCTAGAAGCACAGAGGAATTTTGTGAATCAGAAGCCTATGGATTTCGGACTCCTGAAGACCATCCCAGACCTGGAAAGATCCAAGCAGTAACAGGAGCAATCTGGATGACTTCCATTTCTCTGAGAAGGGAGCTGAAAACAGGGATCAGAGCAAAAGCACCCAACAGGAGAACTCTCACACCTCCTGTGCAGCCCTGTTGCTGGACTGTGCGGCCCCAGGGTCACTGCCGTCCACTGCCTTCATCTCCCTGACCATGAAACAGGAATAATGAGACCGGCCTGTCTCTCCTGGGGCTCCACATCTTCCCTGACCAATGCTTAGAGAAACCCATCCGGAAGGTACTTAGGAAGAGCGGGGGATTGTTTGTTTTAATTCCATTAATATTTTATTTGACCCTCATCACGAAAGCCCCGGGGGGACTCATCCAGCATTAATTCCCACACACATCAATTCATTAACTGAGACCTCTTCTTTAATAGAAAAATAGCTGACAATGGTTTATAACTGACCTGATGGAGGCAGAGCCCACTCCCGATCCCCACCCGCTGACTTGTTTCACAGCCTCCTATTTCTGTCACACTTCGGCCTTTGGCTGCTAATTCAGCCAGTTACACCGATGCTACCCTAGATCAGCATTCAGAACCAACATTTCTTACGTGAAACAAAGATTGTAATACGTAAGGCGATCCTAATTTAACTCAACTTTGACTCACGCCACGGTGGCAACCTGCAAGTATTAGCTCAGCTACGAAGGCACAGCAGCAGCAACAGCACGCCACCAATGTCACTGCTCCCTGCATTCCACAGGGATACCACCCACGCCTCCCACACCAAAGCCAGAGTGGTAGCACAGCACACAGGTCTCGCTTCAGCTTTCCAGCAACCCTGTAATGACAATTACCATCTTCTTTCCAGAGAAATCAGTCAGGAAAATAACATGCAGCCAACCACAGACTGAAACTCCCTTTTTTGAAAGGGATACCCACTCGGTGCTTATTCCAACTACTGAATATGCAGTAACAAACAAAGCCAGAAACAAACGGCGATATTCCAAGAGACATCATCAACCACTGACTGAGGCAGAAGTTTCTGTCACTTAGACAGTGAAGACTTTACTAAAATATGTAAGAGAATTGATGCACACATTATTAGGCTCAGTGTAGTAACTCTTGTGGCCAGATGAAAAGATCACAAATTCTAATTTTAACATCTATGAAATAAAAGCTTGCAATGTGAGCCTTGACAATTAGCAAGTTACACCTAACCCTTGCCCTCACTGAAGATGCCTGCAAATGTCTCTGAAGGGTTCTTAGGGCTCCGTGGTTTTGGTTAGGAGGTGAGACGTGACAGGGCTGCTGTGGAAGGGTTAACCTTTCCCTGGCCCCGTGAAGCCCTTTACAGGTTCAACTGAGTTATGAGGCATTGCGAATTGCTATTTTCTGTTTGCGTTTCATACAACCAGCTTGGCTTGGCTTACTGCCCAAACCCCTCCATATTCTCCTGTAAGCCCTGGTGAAGCCTCCTGCGAGCAACACACACTCAACAGGCATCCCCTGTGTGGCATTCAAAATGGATCCCGCTCCTCGTCCTCCCCATCTCCGAGTAATTCTCCTTGCCAAAGCCTGGACTGTCCTGCGCTGGCAGCCAGAAGCTTATGAGGTCCAGCTCCTCTTCTACTGAAGGACACAGATAGGTTCTCTCCTTCCCAGGCTGTCACGTGGAGCAATTCTTCTCCCAGGTAACTAAACTGGAAACAAGTCCCTCTCAAATGAGAAGCACTCAGGTTTTACCTCTCTTAAGAAAGCGGGCTGAATGTTTGTCCTTGGCTCAGAATAGCATTTACACATCAGGCTGTGGGTTTGAGGAAATAAACTTTCCTAGATGGCGACAGAAGCAGAGGAAAGGGGAACCAAGTTTCTGGGATGGTGCTTGGGGGCTTGGCCAGAACTGTAAATGACAAACGTGTCACGTGCCCAAAGCATGGCACTCGCTGGGGCTGCACACATGGGTACATGGGTACACATGGTGCATGTGTCCAGCAGCAGGGAGCCCATTTCCACCGAGACCGGGAAGATAGGGACATACTGTCACATCCACAGAGGGTTTCGACACTTCGGATGGTGCTCAATGGCAGAGCGAGCCCCAGGATGGGCAGCCCAAGTCCAGGGCTCCAGTCTGCTTGAGAAGGCCAAATGCCAGCTAAGGTCCAGGTAGCCCTCCCTGGGGCCAGTGCCAGGAGAAGGGAGAGCTGAAGGCTCCCAGAATCAGCGTCATTTAAGAAAAAGAGCTAACATTATCTTCTGTTTGGTTTGTTTACTATAGACAAAGCCATCTTCCACTAGATGCTAGTCCATGTAAGTTTGGAGTAGGGAGTCAGTGGAATGCCTGCTTTTGCCTAAGTACAGATGTTCTGAAGTGCAAACTTCTTGTTTTTATCAGTTGGGAACAATTTAAAGTACACAGTAACTACTCTTTAAGTCGTTTTCTGAAATGTAGGAATCACATCCAAAATCCTACATGAAATCCAAGGCATTTGGTATGCAAAGTCCGATGTGAGAGTTAAACGGAGTCTGGTTCTCTGCAATTCAATAGCTCTGTGTTCCCATCCTCTTTTTTCTCTTCCCACTTCTACAAAGGGATGGATTAGCAATGGAGGGAGGAACCAGGGTGGCAAAACGAACACAGCTGCTTTCTAACACATTGCAGATGCTGAAAAGTGTCCTGAAAATAAGCTGGAATGGTAAGTGATGGATCCCTCTCGATGGGTAAAGATCACTCAGAAGGGAGTGCCCACCAGAGCAGTGTGTATATATACACATATATCACACACACATATATATATATGTATATGACTGCCCAGTGAATGACGGTCCCAAACATTTTTAATTCCTGTCCCAATCTCCCTCATTTTGTAAAACGAAGGGAAAATTTTCAGAAATATAATCGGTTTCAACAACTGCGTAGGATCTTGAAAACATTAAGTTTTGTCCCAAATACTGCAATCAGACAACCTGAAGTACAGCATTTCCCAATGACTGATTACCTGATTTCCTGCTTGAACCCTGGCATTTTACTACAGGGCATGGTGGAGAAAGAGAGGGAAGGAAGGGGAAGAGCACTGTGTTCAGTGCTGGACAGCAGTGAACAAACAGGTCAGGGTTCAGGTTGCATGTCGCAGTCTTTCGATACATACCTGGAGCGTGACGTTACTGTAAAAGGGAAAATGACTGTGAGCAAAGGGATGAGGATGCCAAAATGGTTGAACACCAAGATGGCAAACATTTGTGGCTAATATTATCTCGAGTGTGAATATGGCCATGACTGGCCAATCTTCTTTATTCAGTAAATCTTGTTAAGAATAAATATATGAAGGTATACAAATGAAAGGCAGTTTTCAAACAAAGGCATTTTTCTGTCTCCTACAAAATAACTGCAACACTGGATGGATGTAGAGGCTGTGAACTCAGGCTGCAAAGTGAAATAATCAAGGAATAAGACTCCTGTAGGTCACTCCCATGCAGGTCACTGCACGCAGAGACCCCAGGATCAGAGCACACACCTCCCAGTCCTCTGCAGACCCCTCCACAGGGCCTGGGACAGGCGCATCCAACCCCCAGCTATTGGACACGGCTGGGAAGGGCTGGGACCTGCCCTGCCAGGGAGGTTTGGCAGCACAGTGTTAGGTGGCAAACTCAGACAGAAACACAAGTGAAAACTGTGACTACTGCTCAGAGGTCAAAATATAAATCCAGTATGAAAGCAGTGACGGTTGTCAATTTTTGTTGTTTTCTATAAAGCCATTGATTTCATATTGGCAGGGTACTGGAATTTCATTGAATTCTTCTATCTTCAAAATATGGCACAGAACTATGGGTCACTATGAGATGTGTTAAAATAAATTTTAACAATAAATGTAAATGTATGCTTTCAGAAACTTCACTCTGTGCCAGAGGGCAAATTACACATGCTTTAAATTTACAAGCTGGATGGACTCTCTCGATTTAGATCTATCGATGTATATAAGGGCAGATTCACGATCCCATCGTAAGAGGTCAGGTTTGAGACCACCTGAGGAAACTGAACATGCACAAGTCCATGGGACCCAGTGAGACGCATCCCATGGTCTTCAGGGAGTTGGCTGACACAGTTGCCAAACCAGTCTCCGTGATATTTGATAACTGGATGGATGGCCCTATCCCAACAGTTACAGTCAACAGCTTGATGTCAAAGTGGAAACCTTGAACCAGTGGTGTCCCCCGAGGATCTGGGACCAATACTATTTAACATCCTCATCAATGACACAGATGGTGGGATCGAGTGCACCCTCCGCAAGTTTGCAGATGACACCGAGTCCAGTGGTTGATAGGCTGGAGGGAAGGGATGCCATCTAGAGGGACTCTGACAGGACTGAGGAGTGGAACTGTGTGAGATGCATGAAATTCAAAAAGGTGACATGCAGGTCCTGCACACGGGTCAAGGCAATCATCAGGATCAGTACAGGCTGGGGAATGGAGAGGCTGAGAGCAGCACTGTGGCAAAAATCTTGGGGATACAGGCAGAAAAAAACCTGTGCATGAGCTAACAATGTGCACTTGCAGCCCAGAAAGCCAAACATGTCCTGGGCTGCATCAAACGCAGCGTTGGCAGCAGGGGAGGGAGGGGATTCTGTCCCTTTTACTCTGCTCTGGCAAGACCTCACCTGGAGTGCTGCATCCAGCTCCGGGGTGCCCAGCACAGGAAGGACATGGACCTGTTGGAGGGGGGCCAGAAGAGGCTATGAAGATGATCAAAGGGATGAAGCACCTCTCCTATAAAGACAGGCTGAGAGAGCTGTGGTTGTTCAGCCTGGAGAAGAGAAGGCTCTGGAAAGACCTTCTGGTAGCTTTCAAACTCAGGATACTGAGGGAGCTGGTGGAAGAGCTCACCAAGCCACCCTCTATGATTTATAATCAGCCCTGGTTAACCAGAGAGGCCCCAGGTGACTGGAGGTTTGACAATGTGATGGCCATCCACAAGAAAGGTCCGAAGGAAGATCCGGGGAACCACAAGGCCTGTCAGCTGGACCTCAGTGCCCAAAAATGCTATAAGACAGATTATCCTGAGTGTGATCACATGGCACATACAGGACAACCAGGAGATTAGTCCCAGCCGGGATGGGTTCATAAAAGGCAGGTCCTGCTGGACCAACCTGATCTCCTTTTATGACCAGCTGACCTACCTAGGGATGAGGGAAAGGCTCTGGGTGTTGTATCTGCAATGGTGTGGCCAGCAGGACCAGGGCAGGGATTGTCCCCCTGTGCTCGGCACTGGTGAGGCCACACCTCGAGTGCTGTGCCCAGTTCTGGAACACACATTGCAAGGACATTGAGGTGCTGGA
>VZTA01022307.1:13883-33050 GCA_013398855.1 Mohoua ochrocephala
AACAGTGGCAAGCTTCTCTGGTCTTAGGAGAACTCCAAATTAAAAGATTGTGGAAACAAATAATGTTACAGCTAAAGAAGGAACAACTAAATTACCTTGTAGGTGTCATAGAAGTTTCAGTATTATTCAAGAAAGAAACATTTTAGTTTTACCAACGCTTTAATTTTTTTGCAAGCCAGAAGAGTTTATTTCAATAGATTGACTCTTAATTTTATTTCTGTGGGCGGCATGCATGTTATAAATTTCTTTTTCTTTTGGTACAGGCTAAATTTCGTAGGATAGGCTAGTTTAAACTGTTATATGCCTGCAAAATTTGTTGTAAGGGAAACAATCTGCTGGTTTTGTTTTTCCTTTGATATTGCATGTAGCCCATCCTCCAAAATCCATTGACGACATTAATGAGAGTGCTAGAGGGTCAGGCTGATTTTGAATATGTGTGTTTCTGAGTACAGTGATTATATATTCATACACACACGTATTTACACACACAAAACCCACTTTATTCTTAGTCTGCATAGGAATTTGTTAGTTCTTGGCTAGTTTGGCAGAAAATTCCAGTGCTGTGTTTTACAGGAAGTGCATTTGTGCACCATCTGCTGATTAGCTCAGAGTCCTGTATGGCAGTCAGCAGCTAGTTTTTAATCTTTGAAAAATGTAGTCATTGGTGGTTTTTTGGTTGGTTGTTTTGTGGGTATTGTTGATTGTTGATTGTTTTTTGGTTTTTTTCTGAAGTGTTGCAGTCATCTATTATTTAAAGGAATTTTCCAAATAGTATGTGTTTATTTTGTAAAATCAGAAATCATATTCATGATGATTTCAAGTGAACCTCAGCAGGGATAGAGTTTTTCAAATGGCTCCAGAAAGATGAGTTACATTTCTTATAACTCAGTTTTTATTAATTTTTATTCATATGCAAATTTTATAGTCCAGGAAACCTGCTCTTTCACTGTGTGATGTAAGGTTTTTTCCTTTCTTAAATATTAATATTCTTCTATTTAATAAACTCAGGAAAGCTCCTCACACATTAGTATTCATATACAATTAATATAAATTATCACTTAGCAAGAATAGGCATTATTACTTCTGACAGATCTCTAGAATTATGCTAGTGGTTGATAGGGTTAGTGAAACATCATATCTATATGCAAGACTTTTTTTTCCCCTGGGAACGTGGAGAGGTATAGTTACTAAGCAGTGCTATTAAGATTTCCCTGCTATATTCTAGTAAAGACTTGTATTCCTTTCTGTAGCCACTCTTGTTTAATTTCTTTGGAGAATGATCTTCATAATATTGCTTTCTTCTTTTGCTAACTAATGGTGAGTATTTTAAGAAGTGTCATCACGGAAAGCTTGAGTATTCAACCTTATCTGATCCCCAAAGTTACCGAGAAAGAGACTTGTCACCCTGACTTACTGTTTGTGGATATCCAAAGGATTTCTGGTTAATGTGTTCTGACAGAGCTCTCCATGCTCCGCAGTTCACCTGCTATAGATGTTACGTTCAAATGTGCTGGCTGAAGCAGCTCGTGCAAACTCGAAATGGCAGAGCTGGTGAGTTAATACAACAGTTTCTTCAGGAAGACAAGGAGGGGATGAAAATAAATGATATCTGCTTCATCCTTTATATTCCTTTGATAATAAAGCATTTCACAACATTCTTGAAACCAATGCAGACAGAAGCATATACACAAAACACAGCAGGATTTCGAAAAGTGCTCAGTTTGTTTATTTTGTGTACAAAATGAGTCTGAGGCTCCTTTTTCTCTTGATATTGTGTAAGGTTGAAAAACACCCACTGCGACCCAAAGAAGCCCTATGGAAAAGACAGCATATTACCCATACTGAGGGAAGTAATCCGGCCAACAGCAGCTTCCTACTAGACCATTTTTGCTGTAACAATATATGAGGTTAGGCTCATGCCGTTTAATCTCATGGAAAACTTTAGAAGGCCTTGGCTCCTGTGGAGAAGTGCTCTCTTTGGTAGTAAAATGCCCTTCACAACACCCTGTGAACAGTGGCACGAACCCCTGAACAAACTTTTGCAGAATGAAAGGGAATCAATGGTGCGACATGAGGAGACTGGCTAATGAGGGGATAGTAGGATTTGGATGGGGCTTGGTCAGTGCTTTTTTCCTGATCCGATGGGAAAATCAGTCACGAAAATTCATTTTTATAGGATGGGATTAACTTGCAGAGGTAAAAACAAACACAGGAAATTATTGCAGTGAGTAAATGAACAACTGTGAGGATGACTGCGGAATAGGGGAGGGAACTGTTTGTCTTGCATGTTGAAGTAATTGAAAACCTGACAAAACATAGAATATATTTTGTTTCCTGACCATCTTGAAGCCATTAAGGAAATTAGCATAAATTTCCATAGAATTCATATGTCACATTAATTTGAGTGCCTGGTGCATACATTTCCTACTCAGATGGTGGGCTCCTTCTGCCAGACGCCGGCAGGTTGGTGTAAATTACCCAGCAGAAGTTGGAATGTTCTTTTATTGCAAGCTGACAAAGCGGAAGACACATGCACAAACCCAATACTCTCCCCAGATCTGCAACTCTCTCATTTCTTCCTCCTTCTTCTTCAAGGAACCCTAGGAAAAGAATTCCTAGTCCTTATCTGAGGAAAGCTTCAGTGAAATGCTTATCTGAGGACTGCTTGATTTTGAGCAGGTTAAAGACCTCAAAGTTCAGCTGTGGCATTTCTCAACTTTTTGGATTCAATGATACTTTATTTTTCTGCTCTGTTTTTAATCCAGACTTTAAAAATAATGCTTCCATGCTGCACAAGTTAAAAAAGAAAGAAAAAAGTCCTTAATAACTGGAACTATGTTTCAAGAAATGACACCTCTGCATTGTATTTTTTACCCCATATAAATACTAGCAAGATAATACAATGTAAAAACCATCTTCCCGCTTGACTCAGCACAATAAAGTGTTATCCCAGTTTATTTAAAACATTTTTTTAACACTTAAGTAGTGAGCAATAAATCGCACATTTCCTCTGAGGAATCCAGGTCTCCTTGCATAGAAAGCCTTGGGTGAGCCTTGGAATTTTTCTCACAGAAATATAAAACATACCTAACTCTTTTTACTTTTTACTGGAAGAAAAAAATCTCTTAGAGTATAAAAAGACCCATAGCATATTTGTTCTGTTGCAGTATCATCAGTTGTTCTTCTATCACTAGTTTAATTAGATCATGATGTGTGTGGAATTTTTTAATACCATATGGTAATATTATATTTGCTGTGTTGGCAGTCATCGGGATGGGGATTCTGTTACCCTTATCACTAAGGCAGAAGGAATGTGAAGACACTAGAATAATACTATGAATAGCACAAAATACTGGTAGCATCACAAATTAAAATTAAGGTTTGTTGCTTTGGGGTTTTTTGGTCTAAATTCACCCTGTAATATGCAGCCACTTTTCCTCTTTGCTTTTCTTTGGTGGTGAACCTTGGCATTCAGACATAACTTTCTATCAAATTAAATTGCAAAGAAATAATTCCCTCAGAAGCTCCCTTTCGGCTTCATTACAAACTCCTTGTATGAATACTGAAAGTGTTGGCAGCTATATTTTCAGGATGTTTGCAGAATTACTCAGAAGTTTGCAGCATTTTTTTTTTCACCTTTTCTTCTTTGTGAAGATCAAAGTAATAGGTTTTATTGTTCAGCAGTTGTTAACATACAAGACCTAATATTCCCACAGGTATAGTAGATTCTAACATCACTGGCTTTTTGCAATTAGTAAAAAAAAGCCCTGGTGGGTATTTAGTTTACCTGGAAGTGCATTGGTGTTTGAAGCTGCTGCTGGCAAATTCTGGAAGGGTTTTTTCTGTGTAAATGCTTGGGGGCTTGAGCTGTGATTTTTTAAATGCCTTTGGGAGGTGAGATCAGATGCATAAGAATGTGATTGTGTTTATTTTTTACATGAATCCCACTGCTAGAATCCTTAGGGATTTGCTGTATCAAAGATATTTATGAGAATATTGCCCTTGGCTACAGTTTGAAAGGGAGCAATGTAGGACAGGGACAGATGAAGGGTAGGCAAGCTGGTGACTCTGGTCATAGAGAATGTCGAGAGTCTCCTAGATCTGGATACCCTTTCTGATGCATAGCACTCAAGCAAAATAGGAGAGTGAGCAATATTCAGCAGTCACATTTCCACTTGAGAGGTCCGTTCGTTTGTGTATTCAGTTCCTGAATGTTCATAATTTCAGAAACAGCAAAGCATGACCAGGATTAATCACACAATTTATGGACTCGATATATGCTGTTGACCGTGCATGGCCTCATCTTATTTGGAGAGCAGGATCTTCAGGCATGTGACTGTTATATTTAACCTTTGATGTGAAGCAAATTTTTGTTGTTTGGACACTTGAACTTCTGCGTTCTTTCGATTTTCCTGCTTTAAAGGGAAGAATAGGGCAAGAAAATGACAATAGCATCTGGCAGGTTTGTCATAGCAGTTCCTCAGCATACCTACCTTTAGGTTTCCCATGAGTAATAGGTAGTAAAAATGATGAAGCAAGCATAAGAAGGGGAGGATTGTAAAACCAAATTGTGTCAGAAGCTTTTATTTCTGAGGACGTATTGTTCTAGTAATAAGAAGGAATTTTTTGCCTTCAGTTCAGCCAGAGATCTTGAGCATTACAGAGAATTGTTGGAGTCAATGATCTTAAAGGTCTTTACCAAATAAAATGATTTTATGAACTGGCCAAAGTGTCATTGAAACAAATTAAGAATCTAACATTTGTATTAATGTTGCTGACCAGAACCGTCCCGTCATCTGTTAGTAATGTACATCTGCTGATTTATAAAAATATGTATATGCATGCACGTGTGCGCACACATACAGAGGGTTTTAATTAGTTGCTGAGATAATGTATAAATCTCTGCCCCTTTAAATTTGCTGATTGAAAAATGAAGAATTCCTGCCCTTTAAATGTTTAGCTTTCACAGAGGTTACAGTAAATCTCTTAATCTCCCAAGCACTTATTCTCCTCTGTGTTTTTCACAGACATTTATCCACAGGACATTCATTTCCAATCTGTATTTAAATCCAGGAATAACTATGTGGGCTTTGAGCTATCTGCTTTCATGCACTGCTAATGGGCTCTACCACAGGAACTCTGGAGGAGCTGGGAGGGGGGAAAGATTCAAGCCGTGTTCGGCTTCTATTTCAGCTTAAGCTGAGTCTCTATTTATTTTTGGTGAAGAGAGCATTAAAGAAAGCAATTATTTGGGGCCGAAGGAAGGGCAGGAAAGATCCACAATAAAGGATTTATTTATTCTGGCTTTGTAGACAACACCAGTGTATCAGATTTTCAAGCCTATAATGGAACATAGTTGAATTTATCTGCTGAATGGAGTGTGAGGATTTGAAACATATCCTGGATTTTTGTCAAATACTGTCAGCACTTTTTTTCATATTCCTTACAGAATTTGTAGTCCGGAATCTTGAATGTAAATTGTTGTTTTGTGAATACACGGTAACTCAGAGTAGCATGTTTTTCCATTACTTAGTAGATGCTTTGCAGTCACTACGCTGAATGGCCCACTTCGATAAGAGAAATGTAGTATTAAATTAATATTATGTTGTAAAAGAAAACACAGAAACATAATGTTCTTTGAAGTAGTTACAATGAAGCTGCCTCTTGACCTTTTGGCATTTTCTCTCCTGCACATCAAAGAATTCGTTTCAGTTTTATTCAGAGCATACTTAGGGAGGCAAAGTGAAGGAGATTGAAAGAAAATGTGCTGAGGAGACCTTTAGTTCTGTTTTTCTCGCCTACGTAAAATAGCCTAAATTTGAGAGCTATGCTAAGATATATCCAGAAAAATGTGTGGTATTACCTGTGAACATAAATCCTTTAAACAATGTTTTCTCTTCTTCTTCTGTTGTTTTCTTCGCATCCTATTTTCCTCTCCAGCACCATTCTCTTCATTATTTCTCTTCTCTCTCCATTCTGTGAGCATTTCTCCAGAGTACAAATCCTTCCCCTTTCTGTGCAATGTATTTTCTGACTGTTCTTTGCTAAACCAGCTTGTTTTGGTGTTTTGGTATTATAAACATGCTACTTTATCAAAAACAACTAAATAGCTTTTGGTCAATAACAACAAGATGCATTTGTTCTTTCCTGCTTATAATATTAGACATACTTTCAGTATTATTTGTATAAAGATTTGGAGGAATGGTCATTATTTTCTGGTAGATGTGCTTAACTTTTGAAATGTTACCTTTGAAAATATTCTCATTAGAGAGTGATGATGAATCATTCGGTAGAAGATTTTTGTGCATCTTTCCTAATTGTGTGTTCTGGTTTCATGTGGAGCTATAAGTGAAAATAAATAGGCTAATTAAACTGTAATGCTTATTAAATTCTTGCCAAATTTGCTTAGACCCTCTTTCCTGGTTCTGGAAAAATCTGACTCAAATCATCATTCATAGCATGAGTAAACATCTGGATAGATGGAGATTCGGAAAACATTTCCAGTCCCATCTTGTGAGGTGCTGCTTACCTCTTTCAGTTCAGATTAAAGCGCTCAGACCAGAGAGAACATTGAAGGGAAGCAATGGACTTGCACCGGCATCTCGGTCTCTCACAAGAGTGTGAAAAGGGCATTGGGAAGGACTGCTGTCTTGTACCAGCTTGAGGCTGGACTTCTCAACTCACTGATATGCATAACCTAAAGAACAGATGATAACATGGTCTAATTAAGTGTTATCCAGCTACTTAGTAAATGATTGCCTGAGCAAATTTACTTAAAACACTCTGGTGCCAGGAAAAGGATAGCAATGAGTCTGAAACTTGCTTTTTATTTATGTATTTATTTTCCCTTCTTAAAGGACTAAATCTCTGTCCAACAGTTCTAAATATGTCTCTGCCTCAGTAAATTTATACATTGTGGGTTCTCTAACTCTCTTTTCTTACTGAGTTAAGAGAATGAACAGTGTTTTTTGTAACCAGGAAAGTATTGCTTAAGATCACGATGCTTTTTAGGTTATTTAAACATGAAGCTGATATATCAACCTGCACAATGACCTGTCCTCACACTGCAGATTCCTAGCTAAAAGTGAAAACAAAAGTAAAAAACATGTTCAAGGTGGGATAAAGATAAAACCTGAAAAAAGGTGATTTAAAATTTGGATAACTTTGAAGTGGGGGTTTTTTAAACCCGGAAATTTGTTCTTTCATAAAGTGTTCAATGGCTTCTTTTCAAACACAAAGAGTTTTCGACCACATCAAGTTCTCGTTTGCTGTAGAATGTTGCATGTTTCTGATGAATGTCTGCTTCTTAGCAATAGCATTTCTTAATAGGATTGACCATAACAGTAAATAGAAATTGTCTGTGAAAGAAACTTGTTTAAACTAGCATTTAACTTGCAAATCGTAGAGGTTTATGTTGATGAATGGCCCATTTAAAAATCAGGTGGACTAGAGCCCAGATAATTCTCCTTCACAACTTATTGAATTTAGTCTTAATATCTTAGGACCCTGGATGTTACAGCCATTCCTTTATTTTTTATTTTTTCAAAGTGGATTCAAGGAAGTGAGATAGAGCCATGCTCTTCGGGAATTGAAACCTTCACAAAACCTGATTTCTGTCTCTCTTGTTGCAAAGCTTACAGACTGAAACATAAATTTCTGTTTCTCCATTAGAGATTTAGGTTTTAATATTTAGCATTTAAGCTTAATTAATTTTCCCAACATTTAATAACTGCATTTAAATTAAGCTGGTTTTGATGGCTAATTATCATGAATTTATGGCTGCCTTGACATTTCTAATACACCCATGATTACAGCGAAATCACTTAAAAGCTTTAGTACATTTTAAGTTGTTTACTTATGAACTGTTCATTCATCTGCTTTCATGGGAGAGCACTGTGGCAGTAGGGACTGCAGGTACTCAGTTTGCTGCTGAAAGAAATAGTTTATATCAGCCTCTCATCTGGCAAATTATCTGATAGTCCAGCAGGCATTTTCACCTACTTGTAATACCAATGGGGAAATTAGTAACTAAATCAAATGTCTCAGCCAGCCCAAATGCAGGTGTGGAATATGAAACATTCACGTGTCCTGACTTGCTCAAAATCTTGCAATGAGTTTCTGGCTACCAGAACTCGAGTGAAGGATATATGATTCAGGTTTCAGTTGTCATGGCTTGCCTCTCTGACATTTACACTCCAAATCTGACAGGCAATTCACTTTACCAGTCGAGGTATTTTCATCAAAAACTGTGGTGCTTCTCTTTCTTCATCCACAGCTCCCTGATGAAAATCCTTTATACATTTAATTAAGTCTTTTGAAAAGCAGTAGTGTAAAACTTGGTTCTGTTCAA
The DNA here is from genome assembly GCA_013398855.1 of Mohoua ochrocephala. NCBI lineage: Eukaryota > Metazoa > Chordata > Aves > Passeriformes > Acanthizidae > Mohoua > Mohoua ochrocephala. The sequence goes on from VZTA01022307.1 coordinate 22,234, forward strand.
GGATTTTATCCTTCAATAAGTTTCATCTGGTAATAATTTCTGACTGTTTGGCTTGTTATATGCATTAAACTTTGTCTTCTTAGCAGATCTGCTGTCATAAAATTCTGAAGAGAACTCTGGTTACATTGATATGTTTCTAGCACTGCAAATGGAATAGTCAGCTATGTTTCTTTCCCCAAACCTTGACACAGGAATGGGTTGTGAGAATACCTGCATGCCTGCTTAAGCTAATTTTTCTGTGAATTTCAGTCTGAGGATTTTCTTATTCTTAAAACAATGACAAAAACATCAACAACAACAAAAACCCAAGCAAAAAGCCACAAACCACAGCCCCTCTAAAAAACAACCAACAAAACAAACACACCTCTTCCAACCCCAAACTGGACAAACTCCAAAGTAAAGTTAAGGAAATTTTTTTTTACGTGGTAAAAATTAAACATTTTAACACTCTTAGAACATCAGAATAACTTACAGCATAAATGTTATTTTATGCTCTGTACATTGTGATAAGGATAATAACATAAAATTGCAAGTAGTTCCACAGAGAACAAGAAGGGAAATTTGTAGCTACATCATTTCTTATAATGCTCAGTTTATGAGATGTAAAGATAGGGTTATGAACTGGAAGCTGCGCGAGTTTTCAATACCAGCCATATTCATAAATTATTTTACTCCTACTGAAAAGTAGTTGAACTCATCTGAGGCTGAATGGTACATGCCAAAAAATCACGGTCAAATACTCAGAGTCATTCCAATGAGCCATGGTTCCACTCACTTCCATCAGCCATTCAGAGCTTTGTTCTCTGAGGGTCTGCTGGTGCTGCACGGAGGCTTCTGTCACTGTCGTGACTTTTTGCTGTTTGTTGGTATCGTCGGTTTTACGCAGCCCATTTAGCTGTAATGGATGGATGGGTTTTAAAACCATCTGCAGCTGCTATTAATATAATTTTTCAGTGTGTATATTTCCACAAGCTTTTGGTAACAGCTGTTTGAGCAGAACTCTTTTTTATTTACTTCCTTTCCATCTAATTTTACAGTACCATTTCCTTTTTTGCTTGTTTTAGGTAATATTTGACTATCAGAAAATGTCAGTCATAAAATTAAAAGAAAGTCCTTTGCAAATGTCCAGTGAAGTATTTGAATTTTAAAAGAAAGTACTTAGTGTACATTCCATGTCAGCAGTTTAAAATCAACACAGTTTATTTTAGCGGTATTTCTGTCAAGAGCTTATCAGAAGTTTGAGTGTTACTATAAAAGCTCTCTATTTTTACTTTAATTATATGTATATGTGTTCTTCTGGCAAATAATAGAAATTATTTACTGTAAAAGTTGTACTCAGCCTATATTTATTGGGAGATTTAAAAATACTCTAGCATTTTAACAACTTCCTCAGCAGTCATATAGTGTGCCTTCTCCTTGATTACTGTTTGATGTGTGATGTGTATGTCTAGGTAATAGAAATACTTTCTAATTAATTAAAAGATTATACAAACTTAAGAGGTATATAGGTTTTAATGATTAGAGATTATTGCTGCATTTACACATCCATGGAGAAATACTTTGCCTGATGCGCATTTCTCTTTTGCTCTGCAGGAAATACCATCAGTTAATGTTGTTAAAACTTGGGATATGCAGGAGATATCAGTGACCACTTTAAAAACAGTTGACTGAAAATAATAGTTCTACTTACATTGGGAACAAGAGAATACGTTTGCCCCTTTTTGCGCTCTAGAATGACTTCTGATAATTTCCTTTGAAGTGACTGATTTTCTAGACGTTTGTGGTACAGTGATGTCAATTTTGCCCCTTTTAACTAGGTGTAGGAGTCCCCAAGAGGAAAAAATAGGTTTCCTTGTAGTCTTCAGAACAACAGTATATAAGAAAAGGAGAAGTCTCTGGAAGTTTAAATCTTTTCAGCAGCAACTTTTCTTCCACAAGAGTCATTCCTCTTGTTGGACTAAAACAGGTTTCCCATGCTCTAGTAGATGTACAAGCTACCATTCTGAGCAAGTGACAAAGATGTTTTTTATTCTTTTTTTTCATATAATATTTTTAGGCAGTTTAATCAATCTATTTCCCATTTATACTGTGGTGAGGAATAATATAAAATTTTCATTTAAAAACCTTCATCGTTTAGTGATGATTATGCCAGCTAAATTGGTTCTTGATGTTACAAGCTAAATTGATGGTAATTAAAGCACTTATTATCAGGAAATAAATTGAAATCCATCGTTTCTTGTCTCTGTAAGGAGGTTTGGCATTTCTGCCAATAGGGTTATATTGATCCTTCTTCCTTTGTGTCTCACACTTTGTCAAGCTATTGTTTACAGATTATTTGATGTTATAGTATTTTTCTTTCGGCAGTAGGAATTTCTAAATAGTTCACTGCTTTGTAAGGTCTTCTTCTGGAAAGGCAAGAAATGTGGGAAGATCACTTTATGAACAGGCTTTACAGCTATGTTTTTGAGCAGGGCTGTCAGACTGTGATCTAAGGTAAACATCCTATTTGGAGATGAACTCTCTTTAGAGCATATGATGCTTTAAATGGAGATTCTGTTTTGAGACCAGAATATAGGTTTTTCTTCTACTACATTCAGTGTGCTGAACGGGTAAGATTAATTATAAGTCAGTCTTCGGGATGTGGCTTTACAAATGCAAAAAACAGGACATTTCTGTGATAGGTCTGTGAGCTCCAAAATTAATCCTCTCACTGTGCATTCTGGTAAGTAGCTGGTTTAAATGGCAGCACTACAGACAGAGTATGGGGAAGAAGAGAGTGCTGTTTTACAGCCCAGCTTTGTAGGTTACAGCCATGGCTCTGATAGGTATTGCACTGCTTCAGCTGAGGAAACTCCCCTGGTTCCTTTCTCAATACCATTGGTAATAAAGCTTCTGGATTGAGTACTCTTTATTTTATTTTTGGTGCTAGTAAAAAGACAAAAGAATGCAAGTTCTTCCTGTCAGGTCATATTGCCTGTTTTCACCACAGGAAATCTTGTATCTCTCTGAAAGCCAAACAAGTATTGTGGCAGGATACCTTGTGGAATATACTATCAGATGTTGCCACTTTTCTTACCATAATATTCCTAGCTACTGCTAGTGAGCACCAACACTGAAGCAAGGGTTGATTGTTTTTCTAAATATGACTTTGCAGCATTGCTTGTATTAGACGCTGACTTGTAGTGCTTCTTCTAGCCTGACCTGAATTTCTTGGGGATTTACAGATATATTATATTAAGGTACCAGCCAGACTACATTAAAATGAAATACAAGTCTAGCTTTTTCTGACAGGTGAAGTGCTTAACAGTTCTACTTTCTAGTCCTATCGTTTGAAAGGATCAAAAGAAGCTTGATAGTCTAAAACTTAGCACTATGTTGCTTTGAGGAGAAAGCTGTCTGTTTTTACATCACCTAAAGCCAAATAATCCATGACAAAACCAGAGAGAATAAGTCTTTCTTGCTGAAACAGTATTTGAAGGGCTAATAGTAGAATAGGAGATGCATTTCTGGAGTAAAAGATAACAGCTTGAAAATGCTGTCTTGGCTAGCTTTGGCTTATGTAGCAAAAAGATTAAGCCCCTCCAAAGACAACCTTTGATGACCCATATACTAATACTTCCTGGCCAGCATTACTCCTGATTACAAAGGAATCTAATAACCTTCCTTGGCAGAGATTGCCGTCTTCTCATGTCACCAGTGATCTCTAACAGCAGTACTGAGTGGGTGGGCTCATGGGAGTCCTGCTCATTTTTGCACTCTTCCACAAAGATCTGCCCTGTGTGGTTTCATTCAAAGTGTGCTTCTTGGAATATGACATTATTATTTGCCTCTCCAAATTTCAAAGATGATGTAAGAATAAATATTTCAGTTTAAGTGTTTTATTTTGCTTTCTAACAGAGACTTCTGAGTGACAGCTGCTCTAGGGGTTGTAGAAATGGATGCAGAGATAAATAAGAGAATTTCTGTCTTGAATTATGCTTTAATCTTGTGACAGGATCCATTCACACTTTTATAGTTGGCTATTCCTGCTATGTTCCTATGATCTCTTCTTAATATTCTTGTATTGTTGCTGTTTTAAGAAAAGGCTTTTCTGAAATAAAGGCTACACTTATGTTTTTGCTAAGCTGTGGTTTCCCCATTAATATATTTAGGAACTACCTTCTCAAAAGTACGCATTTAAGAACTACTTTTTCATGTATAGCTAATAGAATTGGGAATGTCAAAATTCCCAGAGACAACACTTAGTTTAAAAAAAAACCAACCAGATACCCAAAATACCCCCCAACCAACCCACCAAAAAACCCTCAACACTCAAAGCCCCTTTTCTGGGGAATTTAAACTAGTTACCTGCAACATTTCCAGAATATTTCTTCATCTACCACAACGATTCATATAAGATAACGCTGCAGAAATGGGATTAGGCTCTAAAGAATTGAACTTTGAGATGGATTTTGAAAGGTAAGAGGAACTCCCTGCTGAACTGCCTTGCCTGGTTTGTTTTTCAGAACATTTTCAATATGAGGAGCATGTGAAGGCTAGGTCATGGTTTATGAGAAGTCACTTGATACTGTCTTTCCATGGAATACTTGAAAGGCTTTGCAGGAGTATCACTTGCTCTGTATACTTGAAGGTGTTTTCAAAGTTATTTTTTATGCCACAACATAAGATTTACCTTGAATGCTTCCAATGGGGGATGAAAATGTTAATCTTGTGAGAATATGTTCTTTTGAGAAATAGTTTTAAGTAACATCAAGGGGACATTAGGGGAACTTATTAAATCTGAAGAGTTTTACAAATTGTTCACAGTCTCCTGATGAGTCTGCTGGATATAATTTTTCCATGACCTAAAATCCAAGTCCATTTCTGTTTCTCAACTAAGTTTCACACTTAATAAGTCCAAACTGACCAGCATTTGACATAAATGTTACTGTTTTCTTTAACTTCAAATTTAATTAGATGCAGATGCTAGACTGAGTAATATCTTTAGTGCTCTGTTCCCACACAATGAACCTCCATGTCACTTACAAGACATTTGATGTCTGATTTGGTTTCCTGTCTCCTTGTGGGAAATGTTTTCCTTAGGAATTAATGTCTTATGGGGAACCAGATGAGCTCCAGTATCTGCCACAGGTTTCAATCTGTTGTCCAGTGCTAGAAATACGATCTTTCTGTAAGTGCCGCCTCTGAGTAAATGCTGTAAGTGGAAGATACTTAAAGAGCAGAATTCATACCTCCTTGGGCTGTAAAACATTCTTTACTCTTTCCCTTTAATAATGTTCTAGCTGTTCCCCCATAATCTATAATCTTTCAAATCTAATAAGGTTCCTCTTGCAATTCATTGGGACTTCCTTGAAGTAGTTTTGAAAGACCTCAGATCAAAAGAATGAAAACTCACATACATACTGCATGTTTAAGTTTTATCCATGTGGAAATTAATGAAACCTACAGTGCTTTCCATAATTTCATATGGACATTTTATATTTTTGATATATGAAAAGGAAAACTGCGTAGTGTTTTGTCTTTCAAGCGTGTGTATGGCAGAGAATTGTCTCAATATTTTTTTCAATTAATTAGATATATTTCTACTCAACTTGGCTACTCTAAGTGTACTCGACTAAAAAGGTTTACTTGTCTGATCTGAACTTTTGCCACATTCCCTGAGTCTGTTTCCAAGAATGGTTCATTTCCATGCAAAGGAGAAAGAGATTTTTTAATTGCAATTAGTGAATCTGGTTTTGGCTCCTGAATATAGAATTAAATGAAAATCTTCATTTTAAGTCCTTTACAACATTTTACTTATTTTTATAATTAACGCCTGCTGTAGACGTTTTGCATTTTAATGTGGAAAACAGAATAAAGGCATAAAAAGAAAGTAATAATGCCTGAGCACTAGTTGCAATTTCCCCACACTGAGACAGTAAATTCTTTACTAGAATTAAGTTCTTTTCCTTAGAATAGTAGTGCTACAAATTGTTACACTTTTTAATATGAACTTTTTACTAGAAAGTCATAGTTAAGTTTCCCTATGTCTGATTAGTTTGCAAAATGTATGTTGAAAGGAAACATAATATCAGTGCCCATAAATAAACAAGTCTAAAGATGAGATTTACTTGCCCTGTTTTTGATTGAGTCTAGAAGTGAAGACAGGTGACTTTCTGGTTCAAACTGGGAATATTGTGCTCCCTATTCTGAAAAATTTTGCTCAATGTTACCATATTTCACACATTATATACATGTGTGCACACATATATAGGTGTAAATGGAATACCTCTGTATATATGTGTTGCTCTAACACAAAGTGGAAGTTAGCACATTGAATAACTGTACCTGAATTTGCATGTGCAACTCACCAAGAGCAGCCTATGTTGTGATCAAAATATCCTGTACCTTTGCAGCTGTGTGTCCTTTTACAGCCTGCTCAAGTGGCTTAAATTTAGTCAGCCAAGTCCCAGATGCTCTCTTTAACCAGTAGAGTAATTAGATCTATTTCTGTTATCATGCCAGAAACTTTCAGTTTCCAAAAAAAATTCTTACAAATATTTCCAATTCTGAATATAATGAGAGGTGCTTTAAGTATACCGTATACTGTTCTTATTGAAAATAAGATCCAAGTAATTGATTTGCTATTGAACAGCAGATCACCTTTTTTCTACTTGAAGGGCTGCCCAATTGTTCATGTTTTATAATAATGCAGATCACAGGAAAAATTACGAATTACAGGAAACTGCTTTATCATTTGCACTTCTATAGAGGTTTTATTACTTACCTCAAGGTCTGTAATAGTAGGTTCCTAAAGCATTTTGTTTGATTTTCAGTGTACAATTACGTTAGTGCTCTCCCTTTGTTTTAAGTGCGTTGGTACCTTTAAACTTTTTGTAACTAAATTTAATTTTTTGTAGAAACTGATTACTGTCAAATTCTAAACTCTTGCACAACTTTTATTGCATTATTGCCAAAACTGGGATGAAACACTTTAATGTTTATAAGAGGTGACCCTGTTCTATTGATATCCTGGTGGTTTGTGACAGGTACAACATATGCAGTTTAGGGAAGGGGCCAAACCAGTGGTTGTCTGCTACTTTAAGTTTACAAGTTTTATTAAACTATAACTTTATTGTGTTCTAGGCTTACTATTAAACTTTAAATTTTCTTTAAAGGCTTTAGCCCTTTACACGAATGCTTTGGTTGTGTTTGGTTATTTTTAAATTATTGTTTACTTTTCTCATATTTAAAAAAAATCTACTTAAACAGATTTTCTTCTCTGGATAAAATAGCATTTATGCAACTGGATATGTTGATTGTCCATCATAAATATTTGCACAGTTTTGTTAACGTTGTCCAATTGGGTTTGTTAGTTCTTTTATTGCTTTGAAAAGATGAATTCTAAAAAGACAAATTAATTTGTTTCTTCAAATTGGTAATAGCTATATAAATTGCTGAAAGAGTTACTGTAGTGTCTTCCAGAAAAGAACACAGCCAGGTTTTCACACTGCCTGTGAGTATGAAATGGTGGAGACTGGAATATCTGGGATTTGATTTGAAGACACTTGCAGAGGGTAAAATAGGCTAAGAAAGTTGCGGTGACGATTTTGAAACTGAAAATTCTGAGAGGAAACTTTGGCCATGAATCACTACCCTGGAACAGTTTTGGAACACTGCCTTTATCTAAAATTCTGTGAGGTCAGTAATGACTGTGGATAGGAAGCTGAACATTTACACTAATGAGTGATGTCAGGTAGCAGTCAGCTGCCTCTATGAGATCTTCCCTTGCCGTGGCTTTCTTTCTGACCTGGTGGGTCTGGGGTGCAACGATGTGCTGGCCCAGGTCTGGGGGGTGTCACTCCTTCCCCTGTTAGGTGTTTCGTGTCCATGCGAGGGCACTGCAGCATGTGGCACAGATGTGGAGAAGAGCTACATGGAGAGGCTGAGAGAAGCAGCATGGCTTTACAGACACAGCTGAAGATAAATCTAAGTATCTTACGTTATTAAATTCCAAAACCAAAGGAAGCTACTTTTATTTCTTGAGAAATTTGAAGGAGAGAAAGTATGCAGAGACTTCACAGTAATTTTATACTAATATACGCTTTGCAAAAATTAATAACAGAAGATTATACAGGTTTATTATTGCGCGTTTTGTATTGCTGGACACTGAGATTATTTAGGCACATCTATTTAAATAGTTTATTTTAGCATGTCAAATTGGGAGTGGTGTACATTTATGGGAGTGAAAGTGAAATTAATACATTAAATCTCCCCATCCAGCCCACCTTTTTTTTCCTTAGCTCACTGACAGGCAGAATAAAATAGTGATTTTCACTCTTCCTTTTTCTTTCTGAATCAAAGCAAACTGTCTTAAAATCAAAAGCTAAAATTCAGACACTGTAAGTTTAAATTATAGCAGCAGCTGCAGAACTAGTTTTTCTACATGGGCAAATTTAACTTAATAACGTGTTCCCAACCCCCAAGGGGTAGCCAGAGCAGTGCCAGGCACAATCAGTTTCCATACTGTGGAGCTTCAAAAAGTTCTGCTGGGGTGCAATTGAAGCCAGTACCCAGATTTTTTTCCTGGTAATTTCCTATATTAGCTCTCTAGAGAACATGTTAAAGTGTTGAATCTTTAAGGGCTTCCATGTTTTCAAGAGCTGGGAGGATATCTAACATCAGAGTGTTATTTGCACACCAACCCAACTGTTTCAATAACCAGTTTATCACTGGGGAGCAGAAATGGCTTTTTAAAATTTTAAGATAGATTGGCGTTCCTACTGTCTGAAAGAAAATTCATAATTCTATTAGGAAGGTGGTGCAGATACTGAATGGTTGCAGGATTTAACCCTACTGTTTTGGGTAACGTTTATTAATATGATTTTATGAATCCTATTAGAGATGTAATATTACCTGTTCTGCTGTACTCTGTAGTATGAGAGAGAGATCTGTGTAAAAATACTGGAAATTGTGTTATTACTCCTATTAGCTTAAGGTAATAAAATTGTCTGATCCCTGCCCTCAGATTCACAGTCCTTTGGCTGACTTAGCAAACTGCCACAAAAGCCCAAAAATCACATTATTGTCTCTCAAGAGGTGAAACAATATCTGTGTTTGTTGTGCATAGTGCCACTCTTGCTCTGTTTCAGCCAGTTAATTTTCTGCATGCGTTTATATTAATTTGGGCAAAGCAATTACTTAAGGTAATTGTCTGAAAAATCTGAACTATTATGTTATTGCATATCATTGTAATGGGATATTATTTTGGTATTATTTGGTATTTCTTCTGGTAAAGTAGCTAATTTGTATTAGTGAGGGTTGGAGAGGTGGGTTTACTTTTATTTTGTGGTGTGTTTGGTTGGTTTTTTTTGGTTTTCTTCCTTCCAAATAGATTCCCCATGTCTATTTTTCTTTTGATTTCTGTGGACTGTTATTACATTGGGAATATGGAGGAACAGCTGACCGTGACTGGCTTGCTGTAAGAGTTGGATTTCTGAATAACCTGTCATATAGCTCTATTGAGGAGGGATACCCTAGAGGTGTTTTGTTAGTGCTGCTGCAGGGCTTTTTAAATTATAATACAGTGTTCTCTAGAATGCTGATGAGTTTCAGTGACAACTTCAGTGAATCAGACAAGACATTTTCAACTGTTCTTCTAAATTTGATGCCTTATTCTTTGTGGAATTTGGGCATACAAAGGACTCTTTTAAAAGAAAAGAAGTGCCTGCAGTTCCATAATTCACAACATTTAAAAAAAAAATAAAAATTGAAAGCTTTGTATCACTGCTTAAAACATTTTAAGAAAGTGGATTAGAATGGTATAAGAAGCTGTCAATTCCAGCGTGTCAGTAATTATGGGAAGGGAAGGGAAGTAGGGTGAATTCTTCAGTGTGTCTCTGACACTTATCATGGATCGCTTTGTTGAGTGTGCCATCCAGAACTTCATCTTCAGAGCAGTCTGTAGACAATGGTTCATGTGTAGAGCCATGTGGCTTAGGAATAGTTGCCAGAGAGGGAAAAATAAAAGGAGAAGGATATTTTGTGTTTATTTTCATTTTAAACATGAAAGGATTTAATGTCATAACTGCTTCATTCTGGTTTAAAGAAAATGGAGTGAGTGTCCCTAATGGGACATGGAGAATTTATGGCATGGTGTTGAAACCAAGATCGTGACAAGCAGCACTTCACACTATGTCTGTGGAAGCAGTTATGTTTTCAAAAAGGATGTTATGCGGAAGGTCACATCTTTGCCTCCCATAAAGATCCTTCTACAATCCAGAATGCAATTTGTATTTTTAAAATTAGTATCAAATGCTGAGTGTCCTTAAGTGGGATAGCTGCTATAAAAATTATTACTTCAGTTCCTGTTTTAGAAACAATTTTTTCCATAGTTGCAAAGTCCCTGGATGATACTGCCCAGATATCAGAGAGTTTATGCCTACACTTCCAGCTGTTTAAACCGGAAATATTTCATATTACTATACAATAGTTTTATCTCACACAAATTATCTTGTTTATCCATGGTCTACTTTGTACACCCTCATTGCAACCTACCTACAGTTACGAGTTATTGGTAAAATAATTAGCCAGCAACCATATCACATCCAATCGGTTATTCTACATAATGAAATCACTAATTTCCCCCAGCTAAATGGCTGTCATGGTTTAACCCCAGCCAGCAACCAAATACCATGCAGCAGCTTGCTCTCTCCCCCGCCAGTGGGATCGGGGAGAGAATTGGAAAGGTAAAAGCTGGGAAACTCATGAGCTGAGATAAAGACATTTTAATAGAGAAAACAAAAGCTGTACCTGCAAGCAAAGCAAGGAATTAATTC
>VZTA01022308.1:0-28151 GCA_013398855.1 Mohoua ochrocephala
ATATATATATTTATATTTTTTTAGTACACTGCAACTCTCCAGCTTTAAAGATGTCATTATGGGGCACTAAATCCTAAGTGCCAAACCTGTTCTCTAGTGATTGAAAAATTACCCTTTTGGTCAGAACTTGAGAGCCAGAAATGGAAAACCTGCTGGAAAGAGGCAGAAGTCCTACTCTGATGTGACTGGGCAACAAATCTCTTTAAGTGGCCAAATGAATCAGCATTTAAAGAGCTTTGAAAGATGAAAACATTGCTGGCAAGCAAATGCATATATAAATATATTTTTTTTTTTTTTTTTCTCCATTGGTGTAGGTAGCTCTGAGTTGATTTTAGAATCGACTTTTAAAAACTGAGTATGTTTTGGGGTGTTTTTAGTTGCCTCCTGAGGTTTTAATTTACCCTGTAACTATGAGGACTGGACTTTCTTTGTGATGAAAAATTATGGCAAAATCATAGAATTGCAGTCACAGAATGGTTTGGGTTGGAAGGGACCTTAAAGATCATCTCATTCCACCCCCTGCCATGGGCAGGGACACCTCCCACTGTCCCAGGCTGCTCCAAGCCCCAGTGGCCAACCTGGCCTTGGGCACTGCCAGGGATCCAGGGGCAGCCACAGCTGCTCTGGGCACCCTGTGCCAGGGCCTCCCCACCCTCCCAGGGAACAATTCCTTCCTAAAGTCACCAAATTTGCAAGAAACCACTGGTTGCAGGGGCTTCAATTTTGTTTCTCCAAAGACAATTTGGTCATAACTTTTGTACAGCTCAAGTCTGACTGGGTTGGACTTGTAACGTTCATTGGACTGTGATGATCGTAGTGGGTCCCTTCCAACTCTGAATATTCTGTGATTCTGTGAACTAAACCAGAGTGGGAAGGGAAAAGGCAGGTGCTCAGCCTTGGGCCAGAGTTTTGTTTTCCTTAGAGAACAGACTGGAATGTTCTAGAGGCTGTGGACTAATTAAAACGAGGACTTTTGCCACATTTTCTGAGCACCAAAGAGGAGCATCACTCAGGGAACTCCTGACCGGTGTGTTTAGGGGTTGCCATTGAAAAATTGGCTTAGGGAGTGAAAAGTCCGAGTTCCTCTGCTGCTGGAGCTCATAAGGATACACCTGGATGGCTTTTCCTGCAGCAGGTGGAGTGGCCACCTGGACGTGACCTCTCTGTTTCTACAGGAGAATAGACCACGGGTGTTACACAGGGAAAAAAGAATATCTGCACCTGGATACAGGGATGGGGCAAATTCTGCTCTTTTATCATAAATTAGGGCAAAACTTCTGTGATGATTAGAATAAAACTGCATCATCCTGTGGCTTTGTGGTGCATGAGGTGATGTTGAAGTAAGCGATACCCACTGCTTTATCCTGAAATAAGCTAAAACTCATCCCAATGGCTTTTTATTTTTGTTCCAAATTATTGTTGTATCTGTCTATATGGACTTCCATCACTTCCACCTAGAGATTTTTGACGTGTAAATATTGATTTACTGAGTTGCTGAGACCATATCAAGAAGCCTTTGGACACTGACAGCTTCTGATCTTTTGCTGAAATAAATGTTATTTTTCATTCGAAGAATGTTTTATTTACCCAGGTAGAGCATCACAAGAAGTGGCTGAGGTGTCTCTTTTGATTTCCTGGCTGTGTAGCTCAGCATTAAAGGGGCTTGGTAGGACTTTGCCTTAGAGAGTCCTGAAGAAGAAAAGGCTTTGGGATGACCTAATTGCAGCCTTCCAGTATCTGAAGGGAACCTAAAAGAAAGTTGGAGAGAGACAATTTCCAAGGGCTGGAGTGACAGGACAAGGGGGAATGGCTCACTCTGAAAGAGGACAAGACTGAATTCAATGTTAGGAAGGAATTCCTGGCTGGGAGGGTGGGGAGGCCCTGGCACAGGGTGCCCAGAGCAGCTGTGGCTGCCCCTGGATCCCTGGCAGTGCCCAAGGCCAGGTTGGCCATTGGGGCTTGGAGCAGCCTGGGACAGTGGAAGGTGTCCCTGCCCATGGCAGGGGTGGGAATGAGATGATCTTTAAGGTCCCTTCCAGCCCAAACCATTCCATGATTCCACTGACCCTTCCATGACCCAGGAGCCCCTTGGCTTCTGCCTGCTTCTGTCAGCATTCAGGAGTTACTCCATCTCTGATGGGTGTGTGGCTTGTTTGGGTTTCTCTGCCCATCTCTCTTATCCCTTCTACTCTGATTTCCCTGAAACATTCTGGATTTGGTGCTCAAATCCTCTCAGCAGGACACTCACAGGCGCCTGTGTCCAGACCATCATGGACCCAAAAAAATGCCAGGGCACAAAGTTCTCCAAGGGTCAGCTCTGGGTTAGGATGGTGTTTTAGGAACTCTGTATTTCCAGCAGCACCAGCCCCAGGTGTAGCAGCAGGAAGGATGTGGGGTAGGAGCACCCTGGAGTCTTCCAGGGAGACTGACCCGAGTCTCACTTTGGGGCTGCCCAAAGCTGTCATTAAATCTATCCCCGTCCCAAGAGGGTTTTCCTCAGCGTCTCTGTAAATGCTGTTGATTTCTGTGGGCTCTGGAATGGCCTCCCTTGTGCATAAATCAAACATGAATTTAATAAACACAGAATCACTGCTTTGGTCTCGCTGTGACTGAGGACACGAAGTGAACGTGTAGAACTGCAACGAACCGGCAAAACATTTCCCGCACTGTCACCGGCAAACGGGAGAGCTGTAAATCCTGAGCAGTTAATGTGGAAAACCTGATGCCTTTTCCATGGACAACGGCTTAAAAACCCCCTGTTCCCTGTGTCTTTCAAGTTATAAAATCAAGAAATGAAAAGTTAGTGGCTCATGAGGTGAGAAAACAGAGCGTAGCAGCACAACCTTTATTTAGTCATGGGCTCTGACTCTCTGGATGCTGCTTTTCCACAAAATGCTCCTGTCCTGGAAGCATTTCAGCAGCTAATGAGCAGCGAGGAACGTGGCTGTGGTGACTGTCAGCTTGCTGGATGGACCGGGCTTTGACATGGTCAATTATTTCCTTCTTTTTCTGCCCTCAGAGTTGAAACAGTGGGGATAGTTCTTATTTTCCCCTTCACTGACTGAAGCAAAACAGCCTCAGAAAAACGGCTATTCTGGGTCTAGGGAACATGACAAAAAATCTCATAAAAATGAAAAGGAAAGATAGAATTTTAAGGGTTTGTGTTGGGGTTTTTTTTAATTGACTGAAAAATTTAGTTTGTTTTGAGACTTAGTGTTCATTTTCAAAATTGGTTGGGTTTTTTTTTTTAATTTTATTTTTTAAATCCAGACAAACTTGTCCTTATTTTTTCTATGCCATCATGAAAATACTGTTGTTCAGAAAAATAGAAATAGAAATAGAAAAATAGAAATAATAGAAATATGTGTGAAAACATTCCGGTCTAAAGCATCCAAAAAGCGAGGGGAGAAGGCTGATATCTCCTCGTTCTTCTTCTAAGACGATGGATGAATCTGTGCTAAATTCAAGAATCCAGGGAATTCTGTTGGCTTCATTCCTGTGCCATTTCGTGCCAAGCCTTCCCTGGGTGGTGTCGCTTGTGGGTGGGGCCTGGGTGGGGCTTGGTGGGCGGAGCTCTGAGGGGCGTGGCACTGTGGGATCTGTTTTCCCTTTTCCAGGGTTTTATAGTCCCTGTAGGATCAGCTGCCACGCTGAGCCGAGAGAGCTCTGCCCGTGACGATGATGACAACGATGACCATGATGACGATGATGACCATGATGACCATGATGACCACGATGATGATGATGACCATCGCCCCCCTTGCCTTTCCTGTCTCCAGGGGTTTTTCCCTCCCCACCTCCCACACCATCCCGACCCCTCTGGAATGTTCTCCGTGGCCGTCGTTTATCAGCAAATTGCTGTTGTGGTTGGCACAGGTTTCACGGGGGCTCCGCTTTCCCCGCTGCCGCGATAACGCCGCTCGTGCCGCGCTCCCAGATCCCGCCCGATCCCGCCATCTGGTTTCCATATGGGAACATGCTGCTCTCGTTAGCCACCTTCGGAGCCGCCCGGCAGCCAGGTCCCTGCTCAGAAACAAATAAATTGTCTGGTGTCTACTGTATTTCCTTTCAGGCCGCACTCCCCACTTTAAACTTGGCAGCGTTTCAGAGCAATCAAAATCCAATCAGCGGCCGTGCTAACTCCATATGTTTTATTTCCAGCGGGGTGGAGGAAGCCGGGACTATTTTGGGCGTGTGACGATGCTGAGGGTGACACGCCATGGATCGTGGGCACGTTTTCCCTCTGCCTGGTACCCAGAGCCCTTGCTCGGTGAGGAGAGGCGCTCGGGTTTCCTGCAGAAAATTCCGGCTGGAGCTGCGGATCCAATTAGCTTTCCTGGAAAGTGGAGCGGCTCTAATGGAGAGTGAAGCGAATGTAAACTGCAATTAGTTCGATGTGTTGGAAATTCGCCGGAGTCCTCCGGGGCCGAGCCTCAAAATATAAGCAAACTTGACAGGTTACTTTTCTTTAAATGGTGTTTGGGACGTGGTGATTACCCCTGTCACGAGGCTGCTGGCATGTTCTGCGTGCTGGAGCCCATCAGTCAGGCTCCTTCTGCCTCTGAGAACGCTGCAGCCTGTGTCTGAATGTAAAATATGAGTCGGGAGGAATGTGAATGAAGGAATTTCTCCAGCGGAGCTGCCTGGCATTCTCTGGGATCAGGCTTCTCCCCGTGCCTTTCACAGAATCATCACAGAATCACAGAATGGTTTGTGTTGGAAAGGACCTTAAAGATCATCTCATTCCACCCCCCTGCTATAGGCAGGGGAGCTTCCACTATCCCAGGCTGCACGGAGCTCCATCCAACCTGGCCTTGAGCACCTCCAGGGATGGGCCAGCCCCTCTGAGCTGGATCTATCTGTTTTGCCCTGATCTGTGCTAACAGTTGGCAGGTGACAACTGCAGTGCCTGAGGTGTCTTGGCAGGATTGTCACAGCTGTTCATGACAGCTCCTCTGCTTGTGCCCTATGGAGGTGAAGCTGTGGCAGGGTCCCGTTGGGGCATCTGGTCTTGCATCTCCTCTCCCCAGAGACACCTTTGGCCCTACACAAGGCTCCTGACCCTACAAGGAGGGACGCAGAGCCGAGGAAATTCCTTGATGAAAAGCTGGCAGGAGGTACAAGGCAGTGTTGGGACTTGTGTTTGAATTTCTGGAGCGCAGAGACCAGGAGCCAGCTCTCAGAGGAAATTATTCCTGCTCGGAGAAGCACTCACATTACGGGAGAAAAGGTCAAGCAAGCGTGAGGCAGGTTCACCTTGCACACAGGAAAAACAGTCCTGATCCTAAAGGGATCACAGCTCTCACTCAGGGGACTGCAGGGAGGAGAGGGAACCTACTCAGGAGAGAGTAGGTTTGGGTTGGTAGCAACTTGAGCACGTGTTTTTCCCTGGGCCAGCCATGCAAGGCGAGAGTTACAAACTAATTTCACAGAGGTTGAAAAGCAGCAGCAGCCTCATCTCCCAGCCTGTGATCCTGTTGTGCTGCTCCATTTCCCCCTGGCTGCGTGTTGAGAGTAGAACAAACAAAGGCCTCCATTTTCAGATGTTTTAGTGAGAGTTGTAGCCCGTTCCACGAGCATTCCGTGGTGGGGAGAGCTCTCTGCCAAAGTGCAGGAAGCACCAGCAGAGCTGCTGAAGGTTAATCCAATATTTAATGTTCAGTGGGTTGCCAGGAGTTATAAAACCCTTCGTATGGTTTGATGGCTGTGTACAGCTTTCCATGGTTACTTTACAGCTGGCTTGGAGAGTGATGGATTTGAAAGCACCACTAGAATGTCTTAGGGAACACTGTGAGGCCTTAGGAAAGGCAATAAACGGAGATTTGTCATTGTCAGGGAGCTGGCTCGAAGGATGCTTTGAAAAAAAAGCTCTCTGCGTGACCTTGGAGTGCAGAACAAAGCCAAGCTCCCGGGCATCAAAGCAATGCCACACGTCGGGAAAACCCGACAGGTATGGGGAGCCTGGAAGGTGACAGCCAGCACGGGGCAAATGTGCAGATCAGCGCTGATCGAGTGAGCAGGAACATTCCAGTGAAAAGAACTGCCGGACCTTTCCGCTGTGGGGTTGATGGAAAATTCTGCCATGTGTAGGGGAAGCAACGCACCAGCAAAACTCCCAGATCCTGCTCTTCTTCCCTGGTGCCTCTGGGAGGGAAACACGGCGCTGCACAGGCAGCATTCCTGATGGGAGACGGGAGATGGGAGATGGACGTGGGCACGGCGCTGGGAGGGGTCGGTGGTGACGCACCTGGAAGGTGTGCCAGGAGGAGCCCGTGGGCTGCACCAGTGAAAATTGATTCCTGAGGGTGTTCCCGACCAAAAAAAAGCTTTGGGTCAAGTCAGAGATGAGGGAGAGTGAAGGAGATACGAGGTGGAGTTGTCAGTTTGGGGATCCACAAGTTGGTAATGATTTGGGTTCAAATCAGGAAGCCATAAGGGCTTTGGGGCTAGTGCCTGTAGCTGCTTTTTCTAATTATTTTTCTTCCTTTGAAAGTGGAAATATCCTTCCTAAGGGATCAGCACACAGCCAATTTTTACCAGATAAACCTCTACCTTTGAAGTGTGAATGTGGATGTGAGAGCTTTCAAAGGAGGACAGAAGTCCAGGGAAGTTTGGGACACACGAGCACCTGGGACTTGGGTTTGTCAGCAGCAGTACCCAGAGCCTGATTTATGGGAACTTGGAAACAAAGGGATTTATTTCCCTGTAAACCTCTTTTTCTCTCATTTTGTTACTCAGTCTTGTTCACCTCCTGGCTTCAATAAGCCTTTTCAAGCTTTTTCCCCCTGCACCTTTTGAGTCTTTCCAATCTTTTCTAAATCCTGACCCATGTCCTCTCTTTGTGGAGATTTTGTCTGTTCCTTCCTTGTCACCGCTGTTATTTGTTTTTCACAATTGCCTTGCAAGCTGCTCCTTCCTTCCCACCAGTTTTCCTGGTTTATTTGCACATCTCAGATTTTTTTTCTTTCTGGAAGGAAAAAAAACCACAGAGGCTCAAGTCAAGTATTACACAAAATCAAAGGCTTCTGTCATCATCTTACTTCGCAGCATCATAAATCACAGAATGGTTTGGGTTGGGGCCTTAAAGATCACCTCATTCCACCCCCAGCCATGGGCAGGGACATGTCCCATTAGAGCAGGTAAATGAGTAATTAGCTTCTTCATCAGATGCTTAAATTAACCCTCTGAGTCACGCTGTGCTCAGGCTGCACCTGGCTGCAGGGCCTGCTCTGTGCAGGGAGCAGGACATGTCCTCTCTTCTCTTCCTTGCTTTCCTCAGGAGCTTTGTCAGCCCAGGACAGGTATTTCAGTAGGAGCAGGTAGGAACAGGTCACAGGGATTAATAATTTAATCTAAATTTAATTTATTTTTTAATTTACATTCATTTTAATGTAGATTTTAATCTGGCCAGGGTTAGATTATTGCATCTTTCCCTCTGTGCCACCCCCCAAAACCAGAATGCCAAAAGAATGAATTAGTTTAATCCAACAATCTATTTCCCCCTTTTTTTTTTAGTTACCATTGTGTTTAACCTAACGAAAAGAACACATAGAAACCATTTTTATTTGTGGGGGAGGAGAGGTGTCAATCTCTTCTGCAATGTCTCCAGTGAAAGCATGAGAGGAAATGGCCTTAAATTGCACCAGAAAAGGTTCAGATTGGATAGTAGAAAAAAAAATTTCACTGAAAGGGTGGTGAGGCCTTGGAATGAGCTGCCCAGGGAGGTGGTGGAGTCACTGTCCCTGGGAGTGTTCAGGAGGAGTCTGGATGTGGCCCTTGGGGACAGGGTTTGGGGTGATGCTGGTGCTGCTGGGGTGGCACTGGGACTAGATGATCCTGAAAGTCTCTTCCAACCTTGATTATTCTGTGATTCTGTGCTTAATTACAATTATTTATTATTTTATTTTAGTTATTTTTTGTTGCTAATTCACTTTTAAAGCGCTAAGCTCTGTTACAAAGCCTGAAGCCGAGCCCAGAAATCAAGCAGTGGATTTTGAGATGATTTTTATCGCTGTGCGTTTTCCCCCCTTGAGAAAACCACGAAATTAAAGGTTTGGGCTTTTATCATCCTCTTTTCCCTAAGG
Organism: Mohoua ochrocephala; assembly: GCA_013398855.1. NCBI lineage: Eukaryota > Metazoa > Chordata > Aves > Passeriformes > Acanthizidae > Mohoua > Mohoua ochrocephala. The sequence goes on from VZTA01022308.1 coordinate 8,085, forward strand.
AGCTGTGCCTTTACTGCCTGCATGAGTTGTTTGGGATAGATTGAAGGAAACACAGAGCAAATCCTTGACACTTTTCGTGGTGGGGGAAGCTGCCGGGACATCTTTCAACCTCCGCGTGTTGAACAGAGCAGAGGACGGGGATCTCTCGGAAGCAGGAGGGCAGTGTTGCCACGCTGTAGGAGTTTCAGTGCTCTGGATTTGCTGCTTCGCTTTCAAACCCTCCGGCTCTGTCGGAGCCCTGCACTGGGGAAACCACCCAGCGGAGCAGAGCCCCCAGTGCTCCCAGTTCAGCCTCGGATCCCCGCTGGGGCAGCTTTGTGACATGAAATCGTGGTTTACGACTCACGTCCACAACTCTAAAGTTTTTCTTTCTGGCAGCATTTGAAGACGGAGCCGTATTTTGGTTTTGTCTCCAGTACAAAATGACGTTTTTTAAGCGACAATTTTGTTCACGTTGGGTTTTTGGCTTTACAGATTATGCTTTTGAGCAACACTGCTGTTACCATGAGTGTGCTCTTTCCTATCGTTCCCAAAATGAATTCCATAGCATCCCAGAACGGTTTAGGTTGGAATGGACCTGAAAAACCATCTCATTCCAACCCCCTGCCATGGACAGGGACACTTTCCACTAGAGCAGGTTGCTCAGAGCCCCATCCAGCCTGGCTTTGAACACTTCCAGGGATGATTTCATGCAGAAAATACATGTGAAATAGAATAGGATCTACTTCGTTTATGTGCTTTTGCCAGAGGTTTCATTTGGGGAGAAAAAATAAATAACCTGCTGTTCAGTGACAGCATTTTAGCTCACTTTAAAAATAATATATGAATTCAACCAGCAGACCTCCAGCCTGTGTGCAGACACATACCTAAGCACATACCTGCTATGCCAAGGCATATTAGGCTGATTTATTGAATTATTTTGTTATTTTTTTTGCTGGCTGCAAAGTGTCCATTTTAAAATGATTCACTTCCTAGAGAAACAGAAAGCCAACGTTTGAAATTATTGCGGCTGTCTTCCTGCTTCAATTCCCTTCAGCGTTGGTGAAATCAGGAAGAATTTACGTTTGCCCCCATGACCTGGGCTTGGGCACCCGGGGATCGCGTGGACCCGGCTGCAATTCCCTCACACCACACAGGCAGAGCAGTCCTGCACCTGGTGAGTGAATTTTGTGGTGGGCACGAAGAACGAGCTCCGAGTTGAAGTGGCAAAAGGTGATTTTCAGCACCAGGTTTCGCCCTTCTGGGCTTTGGATGGGGTGTTGTCACCTCCAGACATTGCTTGAGTTCGGGACTTCGGGTTGTTGCTTTTCCAGGTGTGGTGAGGAGTTTGGAGTGACGGGCCTGGCAGCCAGGGGCTGTGAGCAGAGACCACTGGAGGCTGTGGCAGAATAAAGCTGTCTGGGGAACTGGGAAATTTACACACAGGATATGGAGAGAGAGAGACCAGGAGTCCATTAAAACCCCAGGGTGCAGACAGAGCAGGGGAGAGGCAGCACAGTGGTCGGATTTTCTGGGCAGGGCATTTCAAGCCAGGAGAAGGTCTGGTGGGATGGGCAGGATCCACAGCGGTGCTGGAGCGTGTCCAGGGAAGGGGAACAGAGCTGGGGCAGAGTCTGGAATGTCTGAGTTATGAGGAATGGCTGAGGGAGCTGGGGGGGCTCAGTCTGGAGAAGAGGAGGCTCAGGGGGGACCTCATTGCTCCCCACAACTCCCTGACAGGAGGGACAGTGAGGGGGGGTCGGGCTCTGCTGCCGTGTCCCAAGGGAAAGGAGGAGAGGAAATGGCCTCAAATTGCACCAGGGGAGGCTCAGGTTGGAGATTGGAAAAAAAAGAAAGTTACTGCAGGAGTGACCGGAATAAGTTTGCCCAGGGAGTGGTGGGGTCACTGTCTGTGGGAGTGTTCAGGAGGAGGCTGGATGTGGCCCTTGGGGACAGGGTTTGGGGCGATGCTGGTGCTGCTGGGGTGGGACTGGATGAGCTTGAACGTCTTTTCCAACCTGGATGGTTTGGGGATTCTGTGATTCCCTGTTTGTGCTGTAGGCACTGCCTTTCCCCACAGACCCTCAGACTGATGCCTTAGGTTTTAACTTTTATACTTTTCAAACCCTGCCCTGCCTGGTGTGTGACTCTGCAGTTCCTTGTGCCCTGGGAGCTGCTGTTCTCTCCTGCTGCTCACACACAACAAACCTCTGCAGGTTCCCACTCCAAGGACACCGGGCCCAAAATGTGTCAACTCAAAGCCTCTCAAGGGGGGCAAACTTGGGGTAATTCCATCATGACCTGAGGTGATCATTGGAGAATGAACCCTGAGATGCAAATGAACCAAACTGATCAAAGGGTGAAGAACCCATGACCCAGGGTCCATCTGGAGCCTCTGGACTGCCCAGGGTGAGCCTTTGAAGGCCCTTCAAATAAACACCTCCTTTTATTCTCTTAATTCTTGTCTGGTCTCTGTGTTTTAGGTGGCCACTNTGAAGGCATCAGGACAAGATTGTTCATTTTCCTCAGATTGTGTCCCACAGATTTGAAGGCCACAGTCTATTCTGTGGTAACCCCACCCTTCCCTGCTCCCCAGGGGTTCCCCCTTCCCCCTTGGCTGCTGTTTGATGTAAGCACAGTCTGAACACTTCTCTGAGCTGGGACCTTGCCATGCTGGAGGTGATGGGTGGCTCCAGAGAGCTGAAGGAGCAACTCCTGAAGGAAAACGTGTGGTCTAAGGTCTGGCAGGTGGCACTTGGTGTTTGTGCAGCCTTTCCTTATTCTGCACCCTGGAGTAAAACACAAATTCTGTGTCTCCTTCCCATGAGGGCCCTGCCAACAATAAACACCCACAGAAGCTCTGGCTGCCCCTGGATCCCTGGAAGTGTCCAAAGCCAGGTTGGACATGGCTTGGAGCACCCTGGGATTGTGGAAGGTGTCCCTGTCCATGGCAGGGGGGTTGGAGCCCTGGCTCCTCTGCAGGGCTGCTGGAGCTCACGGCCTCTCTGATGGCTTTGCTGTATTTTTGTGTGTGTTCTTTTTGGTGTGACCAGCGCTGGGCCCACGGGCTGTAAGAAAACACCATGGAAATAATGTGTTCCACACCGTTGGTTATTATTCGTTGGTGCCCAACATCCGCTGCTTTGAATAGCAGCGGTATTTTTGAAAATGTGTGTGAAGTAGGGTGGGGAGACACCTCCTTTCATTGCTGTAAATTTGACTTTCTATATAGAAAGAAGGAAAAACAGCTCCACCTTGCAGCTGTGGAGGATGGAGGAGGATGGAGGAGGTGGCAGCCCCGGAGCAGGAGGAGGATGGGACGTGCTTTGCAGCGAGGTTTGGGCTGATGGGATGTGGATGGACAGGAGGACATGGGGAAGGCAGCTGGGAGAGTTTGTGGGTGCTGCTGCTGGCTAAAACCCAGTTTGGGGACTCTGCACAGTGTTTGGCTGCCTCAGTATTCCCAGTGAGTATGGTGGGACTGGTCATGCAGATCACTGCTCATCTGTGATCAGATTTCTGAGCTTTTGGGGACTTTCCCAGAAAAATTGTGGATGCCCCATCCCTGGAAGTGTCCAAGGCCAGGCTGGATGAGGCTCTGAGAAGTCTGGCATAGTGGAAGATGTCCCTGCCTGTGGGAGGAGGTTGGAATTTTAAGATCCCTTCCAAACCAAACCGTTCTGGGATTCTGGGAAATGGACAAGAAATCCAGAGGGCTTCATCACTCAGAAATAGGAAAAACATGCCATAAGAAAGTGAAAGAGGAAACCAAGTTGTTAATTTGTTTAATGAAGTAAAATATTATCTGTGAAATCACAGAATCACAGAATGGTGTCTCGGAGGTTGATGGATGGTTTTTAAATGCAGATTCATCATCCTAAAATTCAGCATGTGCTTTCAAGGGCGAAGTTTTGTATTTTACTGATAGATCTCGTCAGTCAAGGATTCCAATGGCCCTACACTGAGCCCAGGTGAGGGATGGAGTTATTTCTTTTCATAATTGCCACTCTTCTCAGTTATGTAGTATTTTATTGGGCTTTGTTAAAACTCCAGTTCTTATTCTCAGCTCCTCTAAGGCCTGACCTTATCCTGTGCTTCTGCAAAGCCATAGAAACAGAATAAAATTCACAAAATCACAGAATCATTGAGGTTGGAAAAGCCCTCCCAGCCCTTGGAGTCCAATCTGTGCCCAATGCCCACCTTGTCCCCAGCCCAGAGCACTGAGTGCCACGGCCAGGCCTTCCTTGGACACCTCCAGGGATGGGGACTCCAAACCTCCCTGGGCAGCCCCTTCCAATGCTTGACCACCCTAAAATTGTTCCCAATTCTGTCCAAATCAGTCTCCAAAAGGGAGAGGCTGTGCCACCAACCATCCCGCCTTTTAATTGTTAACAAATTACTTCTTTTTGGAGGTTATTTTAGAGGACTCGGTATTTGGGTACACGATGGAAGAACGGAATTTGCCGTGCAAGCACAAACGCCGAGGGAGAGAAAATAACGTGCTGTAGACTGGCTGATTATTTGTCACACAAGCAAATCTGTATTTAGAGAGCTCCATAAAAAAAAAAAAAAAAAATAGTTTCCATAGGGAAAAGCGAGAACACCCACCAGCGTTAGGCAGTTGGGAACAACCAGTTTATGTGCGAGGAGGAGAAACATAAAGAATACCCTTCAGTTTTCCTAACCGCTGTTTTCCTTGGACCGCGAGGCACGCCGAATGTTCCTGGGAAAGCTGGAAACCTTCTCCAGTGCGCCGGAGAATTCAGATCCACGTCTTTCATTGTCACTGCCTGAGCGCACGTATTTACTCGCAGGGCACTTTTATGCAGTGTGATGGAGACATCAAGCTGGAGCCTGGGCCAGCGTTCTCGAAATAACTCACCATTTGGGAGGAGAATAAAGGGTGTTAATCTCAGCTCCTTGGCTGGGACTCCCAGTAAAGTTTTTACTTCTCCGCTCCCCAAGAATAGGCGCAGTGTTCCACAAGAAATAATTCATATTCAGAGTGTTACTCTGTATATAAAATTTCAGTGCACCAGCGCACAACTAATCCTTAGAAGGGAAAGTTGCCCTCAAAAATCCAGCCAGCTCCGCAACGCTTAATGTGCACGGACTTGAATGATAGGCAAAATGTTGAAAGAATTAAGTTAAATGTATTTCGGAGGAGGGGGGGAAAAAAACATTAGGAAAACTCTTGGGCAAATCTTTTGCAGATGGCAGACAGCTTAATTGCTGTGGTAAACTCGTCTGAGATTCCTGGAAAAGTTTGGGTGCTGCAGTAATCCGTGGAACCCAACGGACCCGGGGTTGTAGCGGCTCAAAGCAAAGCCGTGCACGTCTCCATCGTGGCTGGGTTGCTAAAGTTTCACCCGAGGTTTTGGGGGGTTGGTTTTTCCTGCCTTTATTTTTTTTCCATTTAACCCCTTTTTACCAATTAAAAACTTGTGCACGTATTATTTTGGGCAGGGAAGCGACAGAGGCCTTGAATGAAGCGAACGAGGTTACAGGATTCCTTTCTCCCAGATGTCTCCCTGGAAAGTTTTATGCTGTCCACAGCTGGACAAAAATAGGAAAAAAAATTGTTTTTTTTCATGGAGCATCATGCAAGACACAACACCAACCAGAGGAGCACACTGGGGGAAGTGGAAGGGGTCTTGTGTGACTTCTTAGTCCACGCTCACCAGTTTGGAGACCAAATTGGCATCAAATGCCATTCATGTCTCCCACAATATCAGCACAGGGCAGTGGTCACGGCCCCGAGGCTGCCAGAGTTCAAGGAGAGTTTGGACAATGCTCTCAAGCACATAGTGGGAGTTTTGGGGTGTCCTGTGCAGCGCCAGGGGTTGGACTCGATGATCCTTGTGGGTCCCTAGCTCTTAAAAAAAGAAACATCTCTTATTTTTTGTTTCTCTCAGACACGTGTTGCTTTTAAAAGCTGATAAAGTGGTTGGGATGATGTTCTTTTACAGGTGGGTCCTGGTCTGGTATCTCTCACTGCACATTTTTCCCCTTTCAGGACAATCTTCCTGGAAGTGAGCAATTCCCAAAAGGATAATAGGATTTCAAGACAAAAATAAACCTGTCAGGGAGGTTGGGACAGGGTTATAGAGCAGTGTTATTCCTCAAAATATTTAAAAAACCCTCAATCCTTGAATATTTCATGAACTATCCAGGCAGACCCCCTAAGAGGTGGCATTTTTAGGGTTCTCCTCTGCAGGATGAGCAGCTGGCACTGCTCGTTTGCAGGTCAGTGGCTCCACAGGCCATCAAACCACGTGAGTTTTCAGCATCCAAGGTGGATGCAGCATCTCAGGCAGGAGGGATCGATGCTGGGGCACCCCAGGGAAGAGTCTGTGCTACTTTATAATTTCCTTAATGAAGCTTTGCAGGAGTCCCAGTGGGGACAGGTGTGGTGAGGGGCCTGTGTGGGGTCACTGATGAGATCTGGGTGGTGGGGAGGGGGCAGCAGAGCTGGTCAGAGATGTGCCAGGGAAAACCCATTATCTTGAGGGCAAGGCAGTGGGAAACCCCACTGTGAGGTGAGTTCAGGAGCTTTGGGAGTTCAGGCTGAGGAGGAAAAAGGGCTCCCACGGGGACCCTGCACTGGGGAGATGTCCTGTGTCAGCATGGACACGGTTTCTGCAAGGGACAAAGGTGGGTCACCTTCCCCGTGTGCACCACATCGAGCGAGGGACTAAGCTGCCAGAGAGAGGCAAGCTGGGTGATGGTTCCCCCAACACCAGCACTGGGAAGGGTCATTTTCCCCCCAGAATCCATGATTGTCCCAGGGAAATCCCTCCAAGGTGCCACTGCTTTGGTTGAGGTGGATGCTGAGCTCTGCTGGTGTACCTGTGACGTTTAAAAAGCCAAGCAAAGAAACAAACAAACAATGGCTCAAGACACGAGCTGCCACCAGTTGCTTTCTGTTTGAACTGGGAGCAGAATATGAGAAGTCTTTGCTGCCTCCCCTCTCTTTCCCTGCCTCTGCACTCACAGTCTGCTGCCAAAGGCACTGGTTTGGCCTTTCCCTGCACGCTGAACCTGTTTTTTTCCCCACAGAGCGCACCTGGAGGAGGCAGAGGATTATGTTGGCTGAGTTCACTGCAGCTCGTGAGCTTCAGGACTGAAGTTGGTTTTCTCTTTATGAACAATCTCAAATAACCAGCGCCTTTCTGGGTGTGTTTTTCAAACACCTTCACAGCCTGCTCATGCATCTGCTAATCTGTGTTCAAGTGCTCCTTGCGAGGCTGTCCCTGCTAATGAGTTGCAGCTCCTGTGAGCGGAACAGCCCTGGAGATTATCGTGGTCCTGTGGGAAACAGGTGTTTCTGCTCGAAAATGCCCTTTTTGTTGTTGTTGTTTGCATTTTGTCCCTGAACACGAAGCACAGCCTTCTGCAGAGCAGCTGACAGAGCCGTGTGAGCTCTGGAATATCTGCTCCTGCTGGAATTTTCCCGCTGCCAGAGGGAGGTGCGTGCGCTCCAGAAGAAATTGGGATTCCTGCACAGTTGTTGTGATCAGCTACGACCCTGTACGGCTGAAAAAGGCAGCAAGTGCAGGCTGTGTGGATGGAGCGAGCATTCCTTGTACTCCTCCTGCTTTTCTTCCTTCCCTCAGGATCTCTATCCGGCGATGGAGGAGCTCTTCTGGTCGGCATTTCTGTCTCTTCCTTGCACGCTGAAAACCAGCTGAGCTCATGGGTGATGTGAGCACCACCCAGCCTGCCCAGAGAGGAAGTTCTGGGGAGAATGGGGTGGGAAGTGCAGATTATACCCAAAAAAGGATGAGGAAAGTGCCTCTCTGGCCATCAGGAACTGCTTGATGAGCAACTCTGACTCAGCTGGAGCCCCGCAGGAGATCCTGCAGAGGTCATCCATCCATCCATCCAGCTCTCCCTTTGGACCGGTTGTGGCATCAACCCACGTTTTCCGTAGCAACACTGGGGGAAACCCTCTCTGATCACCACATTAAACTGGGTTTTTGGTCATGTCTGCAATGGGACTCTGCTGTCACAACGAAAGGCTGTTGGTTACTGTGACACCTCACATGAAACCCTCTCTCAATTCAATGGAGAGAGCCAGGAACTTCCAGAGAGTGATTCCCAGCCCGTGGTACGGGGGTTGGAACCAGATTTTCTTTCAGGTCCTTTCAACCCAGGCCATTTTAGTATTCTGAATTCCTAACAGCAGGGAAGGCATGGCATTAATTGTGCTGAAACCTAAAACAACTTACCCGTGTTTAAGGCCTTGTGGGAGAGAAATCATTCTCTACTTTTTTGTGTCTGAGATTAATTTGATTTAACAGTGAGCAGTTTATGGACAGGTGGAAACCAGCACAAGGTCTACTGTAATAGCCAAGTGAAAATACAAATATTGTGTTCTTCATTTATCAAGGGAGCACATCTCTGAATGTATTTCTGTTTCAGGACCTCTTAAAAGGAAGGAACAAAATGAAAACAGCAATCAGTGGCAGCAGATTCAAGTTCTCTGTTGCTTTTCCCTTTGGTGCTAAGCTCATTGTGGTCTCCAGTCCACCTCACTCTGCTCTACTGGCAGCTTGCAAACCAATAACCTCTTACCTTGCTGGTCACCTGTCTAGAAAAAACTCCTTTCTTTTATTTTTATTTTTAAATATGCACTTCCCAAGCATATTTGACGACTGGAGTGAGTAGGAGCTTTGTAAAAGGAAACAAAATATGATTCAGCTCTCAAAGGTGTAGAAATACCATCCTCAGATACTCGGCAAAATATGCTCCAAGTTGTTTTTTCCTGTATGTGTCCAAGTCACATTTAGTTGACAACTAATGTTTCTAGCCAGATAATGAGTGTATTTCTCAGAAACTGGACACAGAGGATTTTTTATGGGTTTTCTTCAGTCCCTTCCTCTTTTTACAGCAGCATGCAATTCACAGTACTTCTCTCTCCATGATAGTGAGGCAGCAGGTGCCCAGTTAAACTGAATGATTGTCAAATGGTTTCAATGGGTGGGGCTGAGAGCCAATATTTTAGGGTCGATTCAGAAATAAAAGAAAGGTATTTCAAAACAATCGAATGGGTGTCAAATGTTACTGGATTCAAGAGAAGAATTGCAATGTTTTGGTGGAATAATGGAAAAAAATTGTCTTGCAAGGGTCCTCTGGAGGCCCCTGTCCCCATCCCCACGCCCCAGTATGGGGTGACTGCAAATCCAGGTGGCTCGAGTGCTTTCTGGTTGGGTTTTGCAGTGTGGAGATTGTCACAGCTGCCCAAACTCAAGCTAAGAGGAAATGCCAGGTGAGGAAATGCTGCTCCTGGATGGGTGCTTGGCACGATGCAGAGTCCCCAGGCCCAAGGAGAGGTCTGCCACAGGCAGCCGGACCCTTTCCTGACTTTGGGAATCTCTTTTACCGCAGGGATTTCAGGAGCTCTTTGATGAGCCTTTGCTTTCGTGTGGCTTCAAATGGGCAAAGTCATCACACTTTGCTTTGTGTTCAAACCTGAGCTCCAATGCTCTCATCAAATCATTAAAATTCTAAGGAACATGGGATTTTCGTGATCTATGGACGATAGAAAATGCTTCCAGGCAGGATTCCTGCAGCCTTCTTGCTTTGACATTGGAAACGTCCTCACACAGAGCAACAGTCACACAGAAATTGCTGTAATAAACTCTTGTGTTTATAGAAACTGAACAATATTTGTGTGCTGTTGATACTGCTTTGGACAAAATCAGTGTGGGGGGTTGTGTTTAAAAAACCCCTTTTTGTGGAGTTTCTGTGAACTTTTTTTCCACAAAGTGATGAAGTCTGTTTTTATCCCGGGTCAGTTCTTCAGTCTTCAACAGCATAAAGACTGATCAGAGCAAAACTATTAAATTTTGTTAAGGTTACAAAATGTCTTAAAATTTATCAGTTAAAGAGCTCTTTCTTTTTTCCCCTCTCTTTTTACCCATCACATCTTTATTGGATTCTTCCCTTTCCCTCCTGGTTTCATTCTCCTGGTTTGGGGGGGTCAGTGAGCTGTTGAAAGCAATGCTCCCTTCAGTGGGAAAACCGAGGTTCACTTTTGTACAGACATTTTTATTGTCTTCTCAGTGAGGCTGTTGATCTTTTAACAAGTCTTTGACAGCAATATTCCCCATCAGTTCCTAGCTCTGTCCATCTAGTTTTTCAAGCAAAATACTCAGTGCTGGTCTTTTTAAAACAAAAGAGGAGTTCTCTGTGAAGTTTGAGCAGGCAGAACACAACTTATCCTTTCTGTTGTGGTGAAGAGGGCTTGGGGAGGAATTTTTGTGTGTGGATATCACTTAAAATCAGAAATATCATTCTTGGCTTATTCTGTGATCATCAAATGTGTGGTCGAGCTGGCAGATCTATTCAGAAACTTCAATTTAAAGTTTTGAGTGTGTAAATTTGGCGAGTGTTTTGGTCTCTCTTAGGGCTGGGTGTGTTCTGTTGGCTCGCAAGATACGCAAGAAATTATGGCATGAGGTAAAATGCTGAGTAGGTCCTTGCATTCAGTGGGTTGTAACAGAGGATGATGCAGTGATCTACCCCAAGAATTTGGGATCAGAGCCAGGGAGGAGGCAACTCCTGTGGTGTTGTGGTTGCCAGAGCAGATATTTTAGCTGTGGTTTGGTCAAAGTGGGGTGGGAAGAAGCAACAACCTGTTCCTGAGTGTTCCCTGGAGGGCTTAAAGAAGTGGCTGGACTGGAAGAAGGGGTGGCTCCTCGAGGATGGGAGCAGAAAGCCACAGTGTGAAACTCAGACCCAAATTTACCAGGAGAAAGAAGAACAGCTCTGACCGAAGGTGTGGTGAGTGAGAACAAACAGTAGAGGGAAATTTGTGCATTAATTTAATCGCACTCTGAGAAAGTGCTCGAAGTGGCAAATCAGTGAAATAAAGTGTCTTGTGCATCTGGAGGAGGAATGATGGCCCTGACAGTCCCATTTCACCCATGGGTGGTAGCTCCAACCATTCACCTTAAATGATCTGAAGGCCAAGCCTGCGCTAGGTAGAGGAAAAGAGTGCAAACCACGAGTGTTGGTGTTCCTTAGGAAATGCCCCTCAAATTACTTTGTTGGCTTTTCAGTGGTCCCTTTCAAATTCACATTTTATCTTCATAAAAAGCTTGGCTTCATCCTTAACATGTCTGGGGATCTAGAGCCATGGATGGCTTGTAGTGAGAAATCTTCCTAGGGCCACCCATAGATCAGCTAATTTTGCTAATTTGCTGACTTCAGGGGAGGAAATTCAGGTCTTTCAGTTCTCCAGTGATCCCCATCTGTTCCGTCCTGGCTTTCTCTTTAGATCAAGCTGATGTGGTCTCTCAAGAGAAACTGGAGAGGCCAGGAGAGGTTTGTGGTGACAATCCAAAGGTGGCTGACCAAGCAAGGCTGATATTAATAATCCCAGCTGGTTTTGACAGGGACTCCACCTAAAAATCCTTGTCCCTACAACACCTAGTGGAGGACCTGACCTGATCCTCCTTATGAACCAAAGCCTTTAGGATCACACATTTCGAATGAAGGGGAGGGAGGGAGGAAGGAGACACCTCTTACCAGGTGTGAAGAGCTCTGTGCGTGCATTAGAAGAGACAGCAAAGCCCTGTGAGAGCTGTGACGTGATCTGAGCTCAGCAGGTCAGAGATGAGATGAGATTTCAAGCCAGTTTCTTGGGACTGGAAGCCTCATGGTCATGGTTGCTGTCAGCATGTCTTGCTTAGCCAGAGGATGGTACCATCATCTCATATTTCAGGGGCCTGAAGAGAATTATTCTTGTACCAGGCAGGACAAGGTGAAGAGGCAGGACCAGCTTCGTGTGTGAAGTGATTGGGTTTTACTTGGGGTTGGATTCACCTGGGAAAGGTTAGCCATGGCTCCAGGTCATAAATGTGTAAAGAAGGCTCGCTATGAAGTAGCAAAATACTCGGAATGCGGCCCAAAGAAGCTGGTGCTGAATTTGCACACTCACCACCTCAGCAAGTGGAATCTTTCAGGTTTCTGAGGGCTGGTGGAGGTGTAGAAACTGGATTTTCTCATTCGTATCGCAGTGGATTCTTTCCACGTTCTAGAAGTGAACCAATTATTTGTTATCCCACCTGGCGTGCTTGGGGCATCAAAATATTCCAAATGATGGAGAAAAATGTGGACAGTCAATTACAGCTGCTGTCAAACCATGGAGATGACACGGTGCTGTGCTGGTTTATCTGAAAACCCAATGAAAATATGGTGTGTTGGTCAGAATTTCTCTCATTTTAGGAGTCTAAGCTTAAAAATGACTGTGTTTCTGGACGTTGACAATGGTATTGCCAGAAATTACCCGGCTTTGTGACTGAATGCTGACTTGACATGTGGCTGCCTTTTCCCACGAGGAACTCAGGTTCCTGGTTGGATTAGGTCTGGAAGAACAATGAGTTTTGCAGTCTCATCTGCAGGTCTCTCAGCTGCAGGTTAGGATAGGAGCCTCCAGACAGAGCTGAGGGGCTGCAGCAGGCAAAAAGGGATTTCAGGTGCCCAAAGGGAGAACGGGATGTGAGACTGAACCAGCACTTGCTGGTCTGTGCTTCTGGAACGACACTCCCTGGCTCATGGGTGGTGGGTTCACAAACATCACAGAGAGGGGCTGACCAGCCTTTGCAGGAGGGATCTGTGATAGGAATCAGCCAGGCTTGGACACTCCTCAGCTGCTTTTGGGTGCTGGTAGTAAAACAAGGGGTGAGCATGGCTTTCACCGCCTGTACAGGGAGAGAAACCTGCCACAGCCTTTTCTCTGACCTGCCACATAACAGACTGTCAAATGTCACCCAGCTGAGCTCTGGAGACTGCAAATATTTTCCCCAAATATGATGTTTTTTTCCCTACTTCTTCCTGCCTGCCTGACTGAGCAACCTGCCACAGTTCATCAGCACTGTGGAAAAGAAGGTGACGTGCCACCGAGGCAAAGGAGATTTCTTTATTAAACCTTTGAGCACGCAGCCCTGCTCTCCCTTGGGTGCTGCCACAAGAGGAGGGCATGAACAAAAAGCTGAAATCAAGCCAGAGCCATGACAGGGGGTGGGTCAGGGGACTGCCCCATCGTTTCTCGCTGCATCCGAGGCATCGAAGCACTGGCTCTTTGTGAGTGAACTCTGGGACCATGCAATAGTAGGTACTGTATGCTAACTACAAACCTAATGTGTTATTCCTGGCTTTTATATACCTGGTTACCCATGGATAAAGCTATATGATATTTATTACAGCAGGGCAAGACTGCTTTGTAATCTGAATATGCTGCATTCACACCAGTGACTTGAACAAAGTGTTTCTTCATTCCTCTGGCCATTAATGGTTTTCTCATAAGAAACCATGAAGTCAGTTTTGTTGTGTTTGTCAGCTGGGTTTTTGACTGCGTGTATTTTGTTCCACAAAGGGGTTATTCAAAACCTCCCCTTCAGTCTTAATTAATTGCAGACCCGGTGGAAGGCGAGCCCAGTGGGGCTGGAGGGGTTCCCGTCTGGTTTCCATTTCGCCTGCGGGCCGTGTGTGGAATCACGGCTGGCTCCCGGCACTGGGACCTGGGCTGCTGGGCCCTGAGAGTGCTGGGATTGACAGGCACGGCTCATTTATTTACTTATTTAATTATTTATTTACTTTGATCAGCCTCCAGCCTGCACCCAGGGTGCTCATGGGGGGCGGAAAGCAGCTTTGTGCTGGCAAAAGAGGATGAAGATCCCAAACAACCTCACCACCTCCCCGCTATCTCCTTTGGATAAAGGCCCATGTGACTCTTTTGGAGACAAGCTCCCTATTCACGGCACTTCAACCCTGTGTTTTTTAGCTGTGCCTGCTTTCAGCTCCCGGGCTGTTCCAGGGTTTCGCCTCTGCCAAGGTCTCCTACCAGGGAGCCGCTCAAAGCGAAGGGATTCGCGGCGGTCCCGCCGCTTTCAAAATGCCACCGTGTGTTTTACTACAGCTGTGAAAGTCAGACGTGGAACAGTAACATTCCCTGTGAAAAAAAAACCAACCCCTGTCCTCAATAAATGTGCACAGTGTCTGAGTACCCTGGCTGGCTTAAACTCCTCGGAGCCTCTACCTACCCTTTTAATTTATGCATTTCATCTGCCTGCTGCAAATATGCCCAAAGCCTGGAGAATGCTTCTGTTTCCCCAGGAGAACGTTTTCTATTGAGCTTGGCTGTGCCGAGCTCTCCTTGGCAGATGAGTTATGAAGAGCAGACTCGTAAAAGCAGGAGGCTCTTCCAAGCGTTGCACAATGCTCGGGATGAAAGGTGGGCCCGCGGTCACGCTGCCCTCGCGAAAAATGCGCCTCACTGCAAAGCGGGATTCAAAAAATTCCGCAGGAACTCTTCCGAAGAAGAGTTCTATGGAAACGCCATCTCCCCTGCTGGGTTGTACCTGTATGGAGATCCACACGCTCCAAAACCAGGTGGGAAATCCAGCTCCCACCACACGCAGGGATAAAAAGGCCTGGTGCTCTGCTGGGTTCCAGGCTGAGAAACAAGGGAAAATGTGCTTTCTGCTTCAAGCAGCCTTCAGTGTGGTAAATTAAAAGTCAGACATTAAAAAATGCCTCAGGAAATGCCAGGGATGGTCCTGGCACGGCACAGCACAATTTATTGTTTGCAATTCGGTGCCTCCTGCGCAGACAGACAGGACAATTTCTGAGCATTGCGGGGAAAGTGGATGCTGTAAGAAGGATGAAATGACAAAAAGGACTAGAAACTGTCCCAGCAGGTGAGGGGACAGCAGAGGCAGGGCACAGAGCTGAGGCAGGATTTACCGAGCGCTAAATTCAATAATGATAATGTGAGAGAACATTCCAGGTCGAAACACTTATTTCCAGCACCTTCCTCTCACTACAGGTTGTTATACAGGACATGGGAAAATTGCCCGTGCTGGGTTGGAGGTTTCACAGCCTCCCATCTCACCCTGTGGGCAGAGGGCTCTGGCACCAGTTCCCCCGAGCCAGTGAAAATGGTAAAAAAAGCTGTATCATACTGCGAAGGACCTAAAAGGATCAGCTCCTTACGTGGGAAGACAAGCAGGAGATTATTCCTGCCACGTGGCTGAGGGAAGCTGAGAGGCTTTTGGAGAGCTGTGCCTGCACATTCCTGCTGAGCATGAATGGAACAGAGCACAAGGAGCTGAGGAAAGGACGTTCAGCAATGCACCGGTGTGTCAGGTGGAGTTCAGCAAGCTGAGCATAAAACTGATGCTGCAAAAAAACCCCTGTGCTGATGCCACGTGTAAAAAAGGCATTTCTGTGACCAGGACCTGCAAGACAGCTCAGTCTGCTTGGGCTTGGTCTCCAAGAGTATTTTTATGCACATCTCTCGTTGGCATCCAGACTGCTCTGAGTGAAATTTCAGTGTTGTCATTCATGGAAAACCTCTTTGTGTCAATGTCTGGGCTCTAATAATAGTCCCTGCTGCTTGCTGGTGTTGGCATGCGTGGTTCTGGAAGGAATGGTTCTCTGAGAGGGTGCTTATTTCACACTCTGTAGCTCCCTTTTCTCCTCTTTTTGCTCCATCAGCGCTCGAGATAAAGAAATAACAATTTTCTACCTCAACAGTTCAGACCTCTCTTGGTTTGGTTGCTGTTATCTCAGTGATATTTTCTCTTGTACCCCAGGTGTGCTGCTGAAGGAATTTGGGTCCCATCGTGCTGGTGCTGCACGAAAAGCTGCTCCCTGATTTGGCTTTTTGGACAAAAGGGGTTTCCAAGAAAAATGGGGTTTCCAAGAAAAATGGGCTTTCCATATCTTGTCTACTTAAATTACTAAGCAGCTCTGTGACCAACTGCACAAACACTATCAAAATCTGGTGAAAAATGAAATCTCTCAACTAAAATTCTTCTACAAAGAAAAGGGGTAAAGTCCTTCAGTGATAAAGTCCTTCAGTACAAAAGGAAATCATGGCATGAACAAGAGGTAGCAAAAAGTGGGAAAAACCAAGCAGGAGAATTGACAGTGTTCAGCAGAGGAGTGTAGTTTGCCTTCTGTACATGCTGCAGAAAAATGTTGAATATCCAAATGAAATTACTAAATCCAGAGGGGAAAAGAAGCCTCCAGCCTGCTCCTGTTTTTCGGCAGTTCAGGGTTCAAGCACGTGAGATCTGTTGACTCCACCAAACGATTTTGGGAGCTGAGGGGTTTGGGGATCATTTAGACATAAAAATTCTGCCTTGGTCAGCCCTGTGGGTGTGCAGACGTGGTGACCAAGGCAGGATACACAAAAGTAAACCCTCTGTGTGCTCGAAGGGTTGGTTCTATATTAAGGCTTTTGCTGTCATAAAAATGTTGTTAAAACAACAGCAACAAAATCCCATCAGCTAAAGCTGACCACAATTGTTAGGCAAAAGCTTTGTGTGACCATTTAGTCTTAAAAAACCCTCACGTCTCACAGCCTCAGCATCACCTTTCGGGATGTGCTTGCGAAAGAGTTGTGGCAGGTGAGTTGCAAGTCAGAACAGCTCGAGGGTTTGATGTGAGAGACATGAAGAAAGGATGGAAAGATGCTTTTTAGTGAAATAAAAGATGCCTTCACCATTCCAAGTCTTTAGGAGTGATGAATAGAAACCTCACCTCCTGTTTTCAGGAGTTTATTCCGTTTGTTATTGGGTGTATCTTGTACTGAATGAGAAAGGCACAGGCATGAGGGGCCTCTCTCCACCTCTCACTCAGCTGGGCTGGAGTTGCTGGGGCATAATTAACACTGAAACCACACTTCTTGTCAGTTTTCCCCCTTTTTGGTGACAGCCTTGAACAGTTGTTGCCATGCAGCCACAGAAGAAGAAATATTTTCTATGTGAGAGGTGTTTAATCAGGCTTGGGGCACTGCTTTAATCAGAGCTGTTTGGTCTGTGTTTGCAGAGAAAGAGAGAAGAGCTGCAGCTTATAAATTCTTCTAAAAATCAGGTGAAGTTTCTCCCAAGAGGGGCAAAGAAGTGGCTCCAGCCAAAGAGATTGCCTGAGGAGAAGAAAAATAACTCCACAGTACACCTGAAAATAGTTTAAAGTAGATGTCGAAGTGATAATATTTCAAAATGGACATAAAGTCCATGTCCTGTTAACTTCCAATAGGCAAGGGCTGAGCTTTTACTGGAAACCACAACACCCAGCACACAGCTCCGAGGAATTCTCACAAAACAGACAGAAAGTGGTGAACTTCAGTTTCAAGGAAGAAAAAAGCCCAGCTGGAAAAGAGATAAAGCAGAATAGTCACATGTAAATAGGACACCCTAGGGTATCAACAACAATTAACCCAAACTTCTGCAATTACGACTGGAGGACATTTGCTCGGGGTAGTAAAAGAGAGAACAGAATTATGCTTTCAGGTCTGTGTTTTAGACCACAGAGCCACTGAGTGTCCAGCTGGAGGAAGAAAGAAAAATGATGGAGCTGAGATGCAGAAGGAAAAAAATGATGGAGCAGAGATGCAGAAGAAAAAAAAATGATGGAGCAGAGATACAGAAGAAAAACCCTGGCCTCATCCATCTGCCCCGGTGATCAGTGCAGGATCTGGCCTCCTCTAATGCCTGAGAGGTGTCAGCACAAGCTGAACCTGAAGCCTGAGTGATGTTTTTCTTGACAAGCCGTGTTAACATCTCCTCCTTTCAGACAGATTTAGTCGTGTTCCCAGGAACAGAGACGGCGCCGAAAGCCTGCAGGAGGTTTCTGTACCAGCCTTACCCTTGAACTGGAACTGCTTTGTGGAAAGGTACCAGGACTTTCTCAGAAGCTGATGGGACGTGGAGAACACTCACCCAGAGATTTTCATCGAGCCAGAGCAGTGGCAGAGTTCCCTTTATGGCTGTCCTGGTCATTGCTAATTTTTTTGCAGAGGTATTTGTGAGTAAACTCTCAGTTTGTCATGCCAGACCTCTCCCCCTACCAGCAGCTTTTGTGATGGCGTCACCTGCAGAGCAAATTGTGCAGCATCCCTGGCAGAATCCAGCAGAGGGATAAATCTGGTTAAGAAAAGAAAGAAATTTTGTTTCCAAGCAAATCCTTCGGAAAGAAGAGATGATGCATGGAAAAAAAAAACCCACCCCAAACCATCAGCAGGACTTTAGGAAAATATGTATTTCAAAGTTTGCCAGAGTGTGGCAGTGGTCCTTTAGCAAAGGGAAACACAGCTGAGTTTCAGGCTTCACTGTGGAGGTCAGCTTGGAAGAGGACCCAGACAGCACCTCACAGGGCACACTCGGGATTCAAAACAATCTTCGAGACAGCAATTAAATAAAAACATGTTAAAACCCCCAAAATCGCTGCGAGATCTACAGTAGCTTGACCTGAGGTGTGACAGAAATGAATTGCTAATAAAACCTTCCGAGGAGGAGCAGTTTAAAGGACACCTTTGACACTTTTCACAATAAAAACAGTTTTCATAAACACCTCATCTGTCTCCCGGGCTGCTTTGGATGTGCTGCTGCTGAGTGATTCCGAAGTCATTAATGGACTGCAAACCCTCCCTGCCCCTGCAACCACTGTCAAATAATTAACAACTCAGTACCTTTCCAGGACCATCCCCTTCTTTGAAATACGCCTTGGAACGCACCGTGTTGGAGCCACCGAGGGCTGGGTACCTCACTGCCTTTGGACCTGGGGGGAATTCCCATGGAAAATCTGCCTTGTTTGCAACTCCAGCTCAGCTGCAGGGGCACTGCTCTGGCAGGAGCCCTAAAGCTGAGAGGCAACCACAAGGACAAGATCCATCTGAGGGCTCAGTTCGAAGCTGTGACCTTGGAAATGTCTGTTCAGCCTGGAGGCACCTGGTGTGCTCCCCTCACGTGGATCAAGGGACAGTGGGACAGGAGCCACTGCTGCTGCTGCTGCTTGCACCTGGCCTGAGGATCTCTTTGCTGACCCAAATGGTTCCCCTGGATTTTATCCAGAGGTTGGTGCGTGTAAAATGGAGAGATGCTGAGATCTGGGAGTTCCTTTGTCTGTGTGACTCTCCTGACACTCGGGACGTGGAGGAGGGAGGAGGAGTAGTGAGATCGAGCTGTTTGCAAAAATGGCTGGAAATCGAGATAAAGATTTGCTGGGAGAGTAGGACAGGGGAGCAAAAAGCTCTTGTTGGAGCAGGGGAGTGATGGGTGAGTGGTTCAGTTGCTGCTCTTCCGAGAGGAGCCCGTGTTGGATGCCAGCTGTGAAGGGGCTGCACTGTAACAGGGAGCACACTGAACTCAGTTTGGGTTACCCTATTTCTCCTTTTTGTCACTGCTCTCAAAAACTCTCTGATGGGTTGGTAGGGAGGAGGGTCATACAAAGAGCCCCATGTGTGCTCCCAAGAGGAGCTGTCACTGCTCAGGGAGTGTGTGAGGCAAAGGGGAGGGTGCTGCAGACCCAGGGTCACAGGCAAAGAGAAAGAATCGCTGAATTCAGAGCCAGGTCCACAGCCAGCCTGCTCATGTGGAGGTGAAGTGGTCATTAGTCCCATGAGTGGGATTTAACGAGCACTTCTGTGTGTGTGCAGAGCCCTGAGACAGCGGGTTGCTCTGCTGGGTGTTTTTACGAGTGGTTACCTTGGCTTTGGGGTGGGACGTGCCTAGAAGAGACTCTGTCTACATTTTTGACAGGTAGCATGACCCAAACCATCTCCTTTTTTCAGGGTGAAAACCCAATGAAGATGTTTCCTAAGAAGGAAATATCTGAAATGCATCTGCTGGAAGCCCTTGCCCTCCCAGATGGGAAGGACAGCGTGTACCAGTCAGCACCTAAACCCCACTCGCTCCGTCCCTGCCAGTGGGATTTGGGAGAGAATTGGAAAAGTAAAACTAGAAGACTTTTGAGTTGAGATGGAGACCGTTTAATAGGTAAAGAAAAGCCACATTCACAAGCAAAGCAAAGCCCAGAACCCATTCCCCACTCCCCCTGGGCAGGCAGGTGTTCAGCCATCCCCAAAAAGCCGGGATCCATCCCATAGAACAGTGACTTGGGGAGACAAACGCCACCACCCCAAACACCCACCTTCCTTCTTCTGCTCCCATCTCCAGACTCTGAGCATGATGCCATACGGTGTGGGACTTCCCTGGGGTCATTTGGGGTCAGCTGTCCTGGCTGTGTCCCCTCCCACATCTGTGTGCACCCTCAGCCCACTCATCAGTGGGG
>VZTA01022309.1:0-25538 GCA_013398855.1 Mohoua ochrocephala
ACATGCAGTTTATCACAATAGGGCAAAGGGATTTGCTTTAATCTGAGAGTCGATTTAGATTTGATATTAGGAAGCAATTCTTTACCATGAGGCATGTAAGGCACTGGAATAGGGTGCCCAGAGAAGTTATGGATGCCCCACCCCTGGAAGTGTTCAAGGCCAGGTTGAATGGGGCTTTGAGCACCCTGGTGTACTGGAAGGTGTCTGTGCCCTTGGCAGGGGGATGAGATGATCCTTCAGGTCCCTTCCAATCCAAAACATTCTATAGGTTCTACGATCTTTAAATGGGCTTTTTACACAAACATCATCCAGAAATGTCCTCATTGCTATTCACGTTTCCTAAGGACATTATTATTCAAGTTATTAGCAGCTAGATATCTATTGTTCTAATAATAAAACAAACCAACAAAGTGCTGCATCTGAGTTCTCACCCATACTACAATCAAAATGACAATACCCTGCATGACAATACAGTCAATAGTCTTAATATCTTGGAAGCTATAATTACTTTTTTCTAGTTTGAGGGAAGCTTCTCTGACCTGTCACAGGCATTTATATAGTTCATCTGTTCAGAGGTACAGTGCTCTGAGATCACGTATGGTAGTTTTGTAATTTTCTTTTATATTTTGCAAAGGATTACCTTATGACCCCCTAGCAAATTCTCCATTTCCTCCTTACATTCAGATTACTTTTGCATTTTCTTCTTTGTCCTCCCTTCAACAGGTCTTCACTGATGTGCTTTGTACAGGGGGACAATCTAGGGTAGTTAAATTTCAGGAGAAAGGTAATTGAATTCTAATGAGCAAGTGGGATCAGCAGAGATCATTTCAGGTGATAAAACAAGACTTTTTCACTTTCAAACTAGCAATGCTGAAGTTAAAGTGAACTATTTGAGTTCCAAATTTCTAGGAATGTAAGAAAAAAACTGAATTCCTGCTCTTTGGACACCTGTATTACTACAGCTAGCAAGGCCCATCATTGCTTATGATGATATTTGCTTACACACAGATGTTCCCTATGCTTCTATGAAACACAACATGAATTCCAGTTCTGAAAAACTTTATTTCTAGTGCTAGATATTTTAAATACATTTCTGCAATTACAGAAACACTACTGAGTATTGAAATGTGTGCATACTCAGAGACTCTAGTGCTTTCTCAGTGTTCAGTCAGGGATGTTTAGGTCATACTGCATAAGGATGCCACATTTAGATAAAACAACTGAGCTGGTTTGGCAGTTAGTTTCTTTTCTACAAGTGGGGCCTTGTCTCGCTTCCCAGCTTTGTCATTTCTTTCCCACACATTTTTACTAGCTTGGCTCTTCTTCTGATGCCTCAAGTAAGCCTAAAAAAAATTATTTGCTCTCCTCCTCCTACCCACTGTCAGCTTAGTGAGATAAACTGGCATGCATATTAAGTACTCCAGAAGCATAAAGGAGCTGTAAAGAAAAAAAGTGCAAAGGCAAGAAGACTATTTGGTCAGGGTTGGGAAGGGAAGAGCAGGGTGTAGGGCAGTTCTACCTGTTGTGCAGGGAAGTCTTTACACTGGTTAAGCTTTCCTTGTCTCAACACCCTACATACATGCATACAAAATGTATCCAGGTCTTATCCAAACAAAGACAATGGCAATTGCAACTATTTGATGTATCCAAAATTAAGTCGCTTGCACCTGTGGTTTTAGGTAGCTGTGACTTAACTAATACCTTCTCATCTACGCTGCAATTGTTTTAAAGTACAGATAAAGCAGTCTGGTGCACTGCTGTTCCGTACAACAAAGATTATCATTCTTTCCATCTGTAGAGAAAGAGAAAGGGATACATTCAGACAAGCTTTTAAGCAGAATTCATTATGGCACTTGAAATGACCTTTGAAAATCATTAGTGAACCAGTTATCAACACTTCAAGTTTCATTTCTCTCACCACATCTGGCATATCTTTTTTTTTTTTTCCTAAAAATAACTTTGCTAATTATCATTAAAAACATTTACTCTGAAGTATAAAATTCTATACGGCTGATTAGAAAGCATGTCAGTCCAATGTGTCTTTCTCCTTCCAATTCTGAGACTCAGACATTTGCAGTATGACCCTCTACACTGAATATGTCAGTAAAAGGCACATATATGAAGAAATGTTTTCCTATTAGCATTGATTAAGAAGTTTCCTAGCAGCTAGTTTCATTGCCCCATCCCAGATATCAATTTTCCTGTGTTACACTACTTGGACTGGTGATGTTAATTGTTTATACACTAAGACAAAGAAATACATCAGCCATTGAGAACAGTTATCCTGAGGCTTCTTAGCTTTATTATAGAGCCTGTAAATCTTCTAACTCTAAATGCACACAATACCACAGAAATATTTCAGACCAGATCCTCTGCAGCAGTAAATCAATAGAGCTCTACTGAAATCAATGGAGCCAGCGTGATTTACAGTAGCTCAAGGTCTGCCCTTTCGATTGCGCCCAGTGATATAAGAGACTCAAGAGGGTTATTACAGTAATATTCAGGAATATATTTTCCAGTAAATTACAGTTCTTTAAAGATGGACTGAGGAAACATGCATGGGCATTGCACTATGACACTGTTTTAGCAGAGGATTACCAGGGAGGCATGGGGTTCTTCACTCAGACTTTAGCTACCTGTAGGTAGGCACCAAACTAGGCACCAGAACTAACTTGGGTCTTGTTCCTGCTACAGTCCATCAAGATGCTTTCCCCTGTTCTGCCTACTCGTATAAACACAAAAAAATGCTCGAGGAAATAAATTTTCCCTCATCGCAAATGAACCCATGGTGTACAGCACACATGCAACTCCCAGGCTGACAGAGGAGTCCTATCATGAGCCAAGGTGCTGAGCTTCCTCTGTCTCTGTCCTCTCCAGAGGCAAAGAAGGACGGCTACGATCTTTCCTTGTCAATTTCTACAGATGAGTCTAAACTTTTGCTCTGATTGGCAGTGCAGGGGATCCTTAACTTCAACACTCTGAGTGCCTAAAGCCAGCAAGTTCAGCCAGCCAGTGACTTGAGAAATTTGTATGAACTGTGTTTGTTGGATAAGCATAAAGGATTAGGAGACTTAGAAATTTGTATTATTTCACTCTTAAACCCCACGTAAACCTGGAATAACTTTAAACTCAAATAGACCCTATTATGTAATCATACTTGCAGTTTAGTTAAATATTTCTGCTTTTGAAGATTTCTTAACTAGCTACTTACTGCTTTCAGAACACGCCCTGGCAAACTAAATGCACTGGTGAATACAGTCAAGATGTGGCACTGTAACAGGTACTCAAGGCTCTCCTGTTCATTCTTCATATAGCTTTATTCCTTAGAGGCACTTAGGAGCCAAATATACTACTGCAGGTACTCTTCTTAGGAATGTTGCCAAATGCTTTTAAGTGCCTGTATGCCTGCTTTGCTGCCCATGTCTTTCTCATGGCTGATCAAATGGCCAGAGGTCATCGTAGAATCTCCATTATAAAAGGCTTTAAAATATATTAAATAGAGAGGTATGACATAAAATGTGCCCACAGTACTGCAAAGTTAACCATGGTGGAGTTTTTTGATTTAGTTTTGGGTTTTTTCCCTGTAACATTAACATAACTACCCTGAGTTGGAGACATAAACAGGGCAAAGTATGAGAAAAGAGATAACATTTTTCCTACAGCTGGAAAAAGAAAACAAAGACCCTCTGTCAAGCACAGAATCTCTGTGCTGGAGCTTGACAATGTATGCTATTAAAAAAAAAAAAAAAAAAAAGAAAAACTCTAAGGAATTTTTCTATTTGCTGTTGACTAGAAATCGACAACATAAAAATAACAAGGAGAATTAATTTAGAAGATTTTCAGCTCAGGTGAATGCAGTGCTTTTGTAAGCCAACACTTAGCACTCTATAAACTTACAGGTGACTTTGGAGCTTTGTTTTTGTAAACAGTTTGGCTGTTTAGATATTTGTAATAAAATAAAGGATTATTTCCTCCTTTGTTAATGAGCCTCCCACATCTCTTACCACACAACTTGACAAGATTAGGGATTGGAGAGACAATGTTTAATTACTTTCACAAGCTGTTTAATGTTTGCAAAGGCTGCTTAGAACTGTGGATGAAAAGAGAATAATTATCACTTAATTATATAATCTTTAAGAAAACAGGAACATGTTTCATCTTTGAACCATATGTATGCCAGATAACACAATACTCTTGGACTCAAAAAACCTTTAGAAATCACTTATAGTTGAATATCTGGTATCTGTTGTATCAGTTCATTGCATTAATACAAGTGCACTAGAACTAAAAAGACTTGGTGCAAGTTCTGTGATATGCTATGTTAAAACTTCATTTTTTTGGTAAGTACTTTGGGCTGAAAAAAAAAAAAAATACAGCCATGGAGAAGAGGAACATAATTTACACCCTAAATTTACCAATGGAAAAATAAGTTACATAGGTCTAGTGGATAACGAAGGAATTAGATATTCTCTGTTATTTCTTACACTGATTCAAAATCAAAGTCCCTGACGTATTCTTCAGCGGCATTTTGAAGAAGACATTAACAGAAATTCACTGATGTGTGCCTTTTAAAGCTGAGGAGACAGGAACATAAAGGAATAACTATTTAATAGATTGCTAATTGCTAAAGTGCAGTCTTTTCTTTGGACAGAGATATGTAAACATATTAATTCATAAATTTAAATGTTCAGGTAAATAATTTTCAATAAAATATATAATTCTAGTAATTCTAATACAAGACTGTACCTTGAAAAATCTGCCCTAATAGAGCGTCTTTAAAATAGGACCTCTATAGCATTGCCAAGGCTGTACTTCATTAGTTGTAATTATACTTTAAAGAAATTTAGTCTGTAGGAGGTTTTTTCTATTTAAATACAGATATTTTAGCCTAGTTGATAGATGAAAGCAGAAAACTGCTTGAACTGGAGAAAGAGGAGGGGAAAAAATCAGTATTCCCCAGACAGGACATAACTGGCTTAATTCCAGTCAGTCTAAGGATTACTATAAATTCTATATTTTTTTGTTTGTTTTTTTGCTGATATGTCTTAAGGTGTGTTAACTCCAGAAAACTATTCTAGAAACTGATTTTTAAAAAATAAGATACATTTGTACCTTTATGGGAGTTAAAACAGCAAGACTCTATTACAGAATAAGCTAAAATCTAAAAACTGTGAATCTTGGCACATATTCTTGGCAGGAACACTGTTTTAATATACAAAAACACAAGTTTATATTTAACTATAAAGTCAGTGATAGTGCACATTCAGATGATAGCAAATAACTGCATTATACTGTGATGTGTTGACCCCAGCCAGCAACTTGACACCCCCACAGCCACTTGCTCACTACTCCACTTGCTCCAGCAGGACAGGGGAGAGGACAGGATGAGAGAAAGCAGAAAAACTTGTGGGACTAAAAAAATGTAATTTACAAATGTAGGAAAGATGGTGGGTGGGTTTGCAAAGGCAAAACCCCTCTCACTAGCAGAGGGCTGCCCAGTCAGTCTCTGAGAAATGGACATATTGGAAGACTAAACCCCAACCCTCCTTACCCTGATTTATTACTGGGTGTGATGTTATACAGTATGGAATATTCCTCTGGACAATTTGTTCCCCACCCATCTTCTTTCCCCTCCCCCATTCCACTGTGAGTGAGCTCATTTCTCTGTGTTCCTCTTCTTTTGTCTTTAGGCCCACACATGAATATCTCAATCTGTTCCTGTTAGGATTGAGGAAAAATATACAACTGGTTTACTCTCTCTTTATCAACCCTCCCTAAGGCATGCCCCAGGAGCATATGGTGGAGCATCTGAGATCCTCTCTCTGCCCCTGCTCCTTGGCAGTCCATGGTACTCAAACAGGTGAAGAAGACATTAGCTTTCTCAATGGTAGTGTTATTACAGGGCTTGGGGTGTTTTTGTCTCTTTTCCCTGAATATATGGTCTTTGGAATATGCTTGCTTTTTGTTTGCTGGAAAATCCACTACTGCTGTGAATAAGATTTAGTATACCACTAGAAACACTGGACTTCTTCATTTCTGCATGGAGTCAGGATTTTTAATTAAAGACAATAGATGCACTTCTTTTTGAAGTGCAAGCTTTTGCATGCAGGAGGCTCCCTAGCAAAGACTGCAATACTGCTATTTCCATGGTATCAGTGGGAGGCTGTCTTTCACAGCTGTGTTCACACCTGTAGGCATTCAAAATCGCACACATAACTACCTTATATCCTCACTCTGATTTTCTGATAGCATTCTGTCTTTTACCAGTGATCTTACAGACATAAGTACATCTGCAAAGAGTCTGCAAAAGAGGCTGTGAGTTTTCCCCCATCTCTAGTTACGTTCTGAGTCATTTGGTCTCCTGGTTTCTAAAAATATATTTTTGCTGCATCATAATTATTACCTTTCATACTGATAAGATGCTCTACATTTTTTTCCTTGCCCTTCATTCCTGAGTAGTTTTCATGGATCAGGACAGAAAGCATAGGTGCCCTTGGGGTTTACTCATCCCAGCCAAATATTCTTAACTAATATACTCTGTCAAGACTTTCAAATTCTGCTTAGACATACCTGAGATGCTTCCACTCGCTTTACAGACAACTAACAATACTCCAGACCTTTCTGTCAGTCATTCCTATCAAATGACACATCTCTGAAGTGATGAGAATATTACTTTCCCAAATTGAACATACAAATGTAAATTCACATAGCTCAACAGAAATTTAACTCTTCCACCAGGCAGTGCTGTATTTTCTGAATGCTTGATGAGGATCATCTTTCATTGCTATATAATTTTTATAGTAAAAACAAAACAAAAACCCAAGTTACTGACAAGATTATTTTGTTACCTATCCCTCAGTCTTCAACACCAAAACCCTCTGAAAAAGAAAAAGAAAAAAAGAGAAAAAGATCTTGCAAATTAATCCATAAACATAAGGGCTTTGGGTCCTCCTCACTCACTATTGCCTACAAAAGCCTTCAACCTCTGTGCACCTGAAAATACTGCAGACAGCCACAGATCTTTATATGCTCAGCCACAGATCTTTATACTTTAACAAAGCAAATAGCTAACTTTGGTGCGTTCACATCAAAAGAACATAAGATATACTAGACCAGACAGAGGTCTGGCTGGCTTGGTATTCTGTCTCAAATACTGGTCACAAGCAGACAGTTAAAACATTTCCCATTTATATGTATGCCTTGCCAAATATTTTCCGTACGGTGCACTTACACAGTAGGATGTATATTTAGTACTTCTATGAAATACATGGTATCAATTCATATTTAAAATCTTTAAATGGCTTTATCTAGCATGCTTTTGTCCAGTAATTTATTGGTCTAGGTATCCTTTCACTATCTATAACACTCTCCGGCAATGAGCTCTACAGCTCTACCACCCGCTATGTGAAGAACCATCTCTTCTGATTTCTCTGAGTTTAACTCATCCTAATTCTGTTTCATTACCCAAATCCCGACATATTTTAAGGAGTCTAAACTAAGATTTTCATTGGTTTGCTATGTATGTGCAGTTAGGGTCCTTCATTATTATCTATCAACTCATCTGATGCTGAGAATCCATTCATTTAACCCTTGTTGGTGAAATTGTTTTGTGAGGAATAGATGTAAACGAAATTATGACGAACTGTTCTATTTCTGAGTCCAAGATTCATGCCCCGTGCTGTGGTACCTGCATTGTTTGAGAGCAAGCAAGCAGTTGGGAATGTCGGGAAGATAAAAACGAAGCCTCAGACCTTTGTCTCCAGATGTATCACAGATGTCCAACATTTCCTGAGTCTTTTATCACAGATTTATTGTTTAGATGTGCAGTGTAAAAATATGCAGTTCCCACACACCACTTGCAGTCACATAAACAGCTTGTGGGCGCAGCTAATGATATGAACTCCATTTGTCCAGCTGTATCTTAATGTGACATCAAATTCATGGGAATACTGGGTTAATCTACGCAACAGGAATTGCAAATCTATAAAACTGAGTTCCTTCAAGAAGAAACTTCTGAAAACATAAGTAAGAGTCCAAACTGCTGAATAAACACAGGCATCATCAAATCTATATCAGAGCTTTTTCGAGGGAATGAAAATAAATATTTTATAAAATGCATCCAGAGGATATGCTGCATCTACAAATAAAATTCCAGCTCAGGTTTGGGGACATAAAAATTATATTTCAGCAAAGGGCTTACTCCCTTAGAAACTAAGGCCTAAAAACTGTCCAGCTACAATGAAACAATGCATTATTTGTCCCTGATGCATTCATCATAAAATAAACCTACTCAGCTTTGAGAATATAGCTGTGTAATTAGCAGTGAAAGAAAACCACTTTCAAGTTCTGGCTTCTCCAAGTTCAAGAACACTATAAATGAAATATTTTAATATCTTGTTATGTTGATCTCGAAATATTGTAATGTATAAAATATAACTGTACGTATCTTTCCAGAAGTGAACCTCTCATTATTTCCTTCCGTTATCAACTATAACAACTTTGCAGACTATGTTGCTCCCCTCTAACAAACAGCAGGTTTTACTATTCCTTTAAAGTTGACCCTTTCAGAGAATAAGGCTATCAAAATTGAGTTTACCAGTAATGTAGCTAACCTACAATAAGTCAAATTCCAGATCATAGTACGACACATCTTCTGAGATGAACTCCTCCAAACAGAAATAATTAGAAATTAGTCAAGATATTCTGAAATCAGACTACATTTATAAACACAGTCATCTTTCTTCTTCTTCATAACCATACAAAAAAATCAGTAGAAAAACATCAGCTAGATCTATGTTTCTCCATAACAAAAATACTTCTTACAAATGTAGTACCAGATATTTTTTGGTTAGTCAGTGAAACAATAAAGACATTGACAAAAAAAACCCTTGCAAAGGCTGTAAAATACAGAAACATAATTCTGTCTATAAATGTACTTTTACATTGATCCTTGAATTGGAATTACTTTGGAGGATATTCCAGAGACATATCACTGTCTACTTGCCCTATTCTCCTAGAAAGCTTTTTTTTCTTGGCCAGAGTTAGAGATACAATGACAGGGTTTGGTCTGACACAGCCAGCCATTCTTAGAGCATCCTTCTGAAATTCTTCAATTCATTGATACCCCACACTGAAACAATTACAAAGTTTAATAGAATAACTTCAAAAACACTGAGCTTATTCCAAATCAAGAAATTCCTTTCCCATCTTATGATAAGAAATGTCTTCTTTTGGAATCTCATTCTTGCACAAGAACCTGCCGAGTATCTGCTTCATATTTGATATTCTTGTAGATCTTGATGTTTTCTGACCTGAGATTAATTTGAAAGGAAAGCAGTTAGATATCTTCATCTTTCCTCTCTATTTCGTATCAGAATAAGCTTATTCTTTCAAAGACTTTTTTGTTTCATAACAAGAGATGATAGCATGGTGAGAAGGAATGAGATCCAAAACTCTTGACTGTTGAATGAATGAGGGGAAAAGAGGCAAAAAGGGAATCTGAACCTGAGAATACCCCAGGGAAAGTTACTGAACTTACTTCCTTGTCTTAATGAATCCATTTTTTCTTCCATCTTAAACTTATGAAGCCGTTCATGTCAGAACAGGCACAGGCATCCCTGACACAGAGCTTCAGATGTCAGCCTCTTTCTTGCCCCTTCAGGATGTTCTTTTTCCCAAAAGCTTCAGGCTTTTGACACATATGTCATGCAAGAGCTTAAACAGCAAATCCCTCCTCCAGCCCTGACAAGACTGGAAAAGGTCAACTTATTACATACTTGGTGGGACAGGAGGAAATAAGTCAAACCTCATCTTTCTTAGTCATCTTCTTTGAGAGCATTGGAGGACTCCTCAGTCTTTTTCTTCCTGCCCTTTGAATTTCTGCCATGAGGATCCTTGTTGCAGTGAGCTGGGAGTGGGGAGTTAAAAAAGAGATCAAAGACCATGGTTTAGTCCAAAGAAAGCCCCTTCTTGATTTGCAGGAGGAAGCCTCCCCCATCCCCTCTTATGCATATTCATGTCCCCCTGCCACATGTAACCAAACCCCCCATGCCTGCCCCTCTGTCCCCATGGTTGGTTTGTAACACCTGCCCTTTTCTCCCTCTCTCCCTATTGGCTGTTCTGTATCATCCCGCCCCTTCGGGACCCCCTTATAACCCCCAGCCAAACGGAAGTCGTTCTCTCAGTTCCTGGGTCACCATGTGGGTCCTCTCTTTCCCCTGGGGGTCTACATAATAAAATCTATGGAGGACAGTCCAAGAGCCACCT
Source organism: Mohoua ochrocephala (assembly GCA_013398855.1). Lineage (NCBI taxonomy): Eukaryota > Metazoa > Chordata > Aves > Passeriformes > Acanthizidae > Mohoua > Mohoua ochrocephala. The sequence goes on from VZTA01022309.1 coordinate 10,267, forward strand.
CTCCACCTCTGGGGTGCTGGAGCCATCATGCGCAGGGAGGTGCAAGGCCATAGCAGCCGTGGGTGAGGGACAGCTGGCTTAGCAGGGGTCTGGCCCCGCCTGGGACTCCCCAGAGAAGGGATCCTGCGGAACATGCAGCAGGTGTCTCACCCAGCACCAGAACCTGCACGAGGTGCGTTTTTAAACAGATCCTCTTGGAGCTGGGTGTTTGCTTCTTTTTTCTTTATTAAATCTTTTCCTCTGTGAACTAATATATACTTTTCCCAGCCATTCTTTTGTACCTTTCAGGAGAATGAGACAGACATTCCCTACAGAAGCAAGAGATCTTCTTTTTTCCCTTTGTATTTTTCAGATAGAAGACGAAGAGGTAGCAATGACAGAAATATACACATGCAGCAATCATTACTCTGTGTGTCTTTGTACACACAGGCACACACACAGAAGTTACGTCTATGCTGAGATTACTTAAAACACCTCAATTTGTCTACACCAATGAAAAATTAATCTTCCTCCTATTCATTACTTCGTAATTGAGTGCAAACTGCTACAAAATCATAATTGAATCATAATAACAATAAAATGAGAATAACAATCACAATATTATATCTGCTTTGAGACAATTTGAATACTTTCATACAAACGATACCTTACACCTGGGAATGCATTTCAGGATGTCCTGTGGTGCTTTCTTTTGAGAGGAACCTGCAATGAGGAGCAGGAAGGGCAAGAAAACTGGTATTATTTACTGCATGCAGTCATGTGCACACCCTTCTCTTTCCTCAGCAGCTTTTTTGACAGTGTTCCTGTCAGTGTTGGGGGAGCCACGTTTGAAATTTGTATTGACCATTCTGATGGTGTTTGCTATTTTATTGCAATGGCATCTGAGAGAACACGCTCAAGAGAAACATTTTTTTTCAGACAACTTCAAAACAGAATTTGACAAGGTACTATTGAAGAGTAGTAATTTTTACAACAAATGCTAAAATCAGTTCTTCCATCTCCGTCCTATTCAATTTTTCTCAAGTCAAAGTGTGTAACTAGAAAGATGGCAGTGTAAAAATAGGTCAACATATGGAAAATCTCATTTACTGAAACTGAGTGCATGCACTACTTGATCAATGGGCAGCTGTGTAAAAGACAAAAGTATAGTGGGAACAAGTATAAGACTGTCTATTTTCCTCTATAAATGATGGAAAAAATGGACATCTGAAAATGAATCCACTTAACCTAGAAGAATGAGCATCAGCCTCTTACTCTATTCACTTCATCTAGAAATATCAATTTTCAGAACAGAATCTAAACAGCCAAAGGTATCTAAAAGAATGACAAAGGTGTCCTGAAAAGCCGTAAGCCATTTACCTGGTTCTAAGAGTGTTGTGCACTGTTGCATGAAAGATCCCAGTTCAAGTGCCCTGAGCACTTCCTAGGTTTTTTGTTTTAATGAAAACTGTGGGTTATTTAAGATGTGGAGGAGAAAAATCATTCTCACCTAGTGCAGAATTCTTCATTTCTTTGTTATTTACAAAAGAAATTAATAAACCGTACTAACTATCTCCCAACTACTGCCAACCACAGAATTTTTTCCAATGTTTCAATTTTTCCCTTTTGCAAACTTGAGAGCCTGATTTGTGATGGTATCATTACAAAACAATTCAAAACAATGGCAAGACAGTAAAGAAGTTCTGTTTCTTACATAAACTAGTTACAGAAAGTCATAGAGAAATAAAATATGTAGTTGCAGATAGATACAGCTCATAGCTCCAGATGGGAAAAATCTTGACAGTCTCTGCGCAACCAGCTCCCACTCAGGGATCCACACTGCCTCCTCACCAGCAAGCATTCAGCAGAGATATTCCACAGATATCAGAGCGATGTCATACAATTTCACCCAGTCATTGCGGAATAGCTGTCTCTAAAACAATCTAGCATAATCTTTTCATTCTACATAGTGATAAAAATTAATAGTGAAAAAAAACCCAACCAAAAGCAAAATAAACAGACAAACAAACCCCCAAACACCGTAGAAATGCCATGCACTTGAAAGTAACTTCACACTAATTATTTTTCAGTATATAGTTCTGCAATATACTTTTGCAGAAAATGAATCTTCATCTCTGCATTAACTCAATTACTTTTTATCGGTTACTTTTGATAGCTGTTCCTTGTAGAAAATATATTACAATCTCAAAAGATCTCTTTTACTTTTAATAAATATTGATAACTAAGTTAAGTAACTTTTAACAAAATGATTGCTTTGAAATGAAATAACTTATTTTCTGGTAATGGTTTTTCATATTCCTTCAAAATTTATTTGAAAATATTTGAAAAATTACATTGAAGGAAGTTCAGATGAGTCTTTACCACTTAGATTGTCTCTTCCAAAAGAGATTTATAAGCAAGTTAGGACTGATCTGAAACAGTGTTACCAAGTCAGAAGCTTTCAGGTTCAGCTTCAAATTAAGCATTTATCACAGAAGTCTAAACAACCCCTGGGCAGGCAAAGTATTTTAAGCCTTAAACCTTCATCCCTGCCTATTTCCATTGCTATAGACAAAACCTGAAGATGTTATTGTATCAATGTCTTAACTCTCAAAATCTGAAACCAGACTCAAGACCACGTACCAAAGATAATAGACATGTAAACACATTAGTTTTCCCACATACCAGATCAAGATACAAATATTTTAAGAAAAAGAGGATCATTTATCCCTCTTACGAGCTTTTTCCTCTTAGTTCTTGTAATGTCCTGGCCTGCTTGGTGAGTTCAGGGGAAGGTAGTTTCATGTACTCTGGCTGGTGTGTAGGAGAAACAACAAAATCCAAGGTAGCTGAGCATACCGCTCAACACGCGTCACTGTCCTTTTATGTGCTCTGGTCCACTGAGTCTTCCCTACAGGTGCATGCCTGCTCTTTAATGTGTCCCACAGGACCCCTGGGGTTGGCTGGTGCTATTTTGGGGCTTACCAAGAGGTCAGTCAGCCATTTTGGGGCAGGCCATGAAGTCAGTCACTGCCATTTTGGTGTGGACCAGTGTCTGACTAAGGCTCAAGAGGGCAGAGTAGAACAGTGCACATAAGTGATATGAAAGATCAGCCCCGTCACAGGTAGGTCCACATCCATCAGTTCTTCATCTTCAGATGGGTCGGCCCCTGTGGGCTCCATGTCCTCTTATGTCAGATTGGCACTCATGGACTCACCATTCTTTGGTGGGTTAATATGCATGGGCCTCATACAACTCCTTCATAGTTTGACACAACAGGGCCCCTCACTGTTCCTTGGTGGATCCATATTCATGGACTCCACACCATCAGTCACACGGCAATCACTCACATGCATGGTGCTTCTCCTCCATCAATCCTCTTGGCATACTGACACACCTGGGCCCCATACTGCTCTCCAGTAGAGCTACATCCATTTACTGCACACCATTGGTCCCATGAGCAATCACAAATATTCTCACGCTATTTTGGGTGGTGTCCCTCCTCCTCTGATTCCACTTTCCCCTGCTGGGAAGTGGCTTTCTCCTTTGTGCTTCTCCCAGGGACTACCTCTCTGCTGTCCCATGGCCCTTGGGCACAGGGACTGTGCTCCACTTCTCCTCATGAGCCCTGGGCTCTAGCCTTCTCCTTATCCCATGCCCCACACAAGATGGTAGTAACAACCTTCCAGGAGGGTTAGCGTCCTCAATGACCTTCCCCTCTTACCTGGCACCCTGCAAAGGGCACACCCATCTGTGATGGACAGTGGCTGAGAGGGGTCAAAGCATCCACACATCCCACTGACAGGAAAAGGACGCTCAGTCAGCCTGCACAAGGTCTCTGCCAGCACTCCATAAAAGAACTGCCTATCGCTAAGTGTTGCACAGACTCTTCTTCCCTGTCTCTTGGCCCTGTCCCCGGAGTGTGGAGAGGTGCCTTTTCTTCTGCACAGAGGGAAGGGGAGGGCCTGTCATCCTTTGGGTGGCTGTGCCAGCATGTTGCAAGGACCCTGTTGGAGGCCATGGATAGAGGGCCTTGGAGTGTGGAGATGGTGGTGGTTCAATCTGAGTTGCACCCTTGATTTTGTTTGTTCTTACGGAGAGCAAAGCTTCTCATAACTTTATTGGTCTTTTTCTTCCCCATTCCAAGGAAGATTTCTCACATATTGTTGGAAGAATCAGAAGCAGCTCCTGAACTGCAGCATGCTGGCATGTTTCCAGTAATAAACTCTTGCCCTTCTCATCTGCCAGAAGATTGCTTGGAAGCACACAAAGAACAAGGTGACATCAGTGACTAGCCAACACAGCTTCATCAAGGACAAACTGTGCTGGGAACAACATGAGCCATGCTCTGAGGAGGTGATGGTCCTAGTGGGAGTAGTGGTAGAGCAGTGACTGTGTACCTGGAAGCCATGTACCCACCAAAATTGCTCTATCACTCCCCCTGCAACTGGACAGGGTAGAGAAAATATAATGAAAGATTCATGAGTTGAGATGAAGGCGGAGAGAGATCATTCATTGATTAAGGGGCAAGGATTGTCATGGGCAAAATAGACTCAGCTTGGGGAAATTAACTGAATTTATCAGCAATCAAATCAGAATATAATAATGACAAGTGAACTAAATCTTAAAAACACCTTTCCCCCACCCCGCCCTCCTTCTCAGTCTCTATCTCCTTCCCACTGGGAGCACAGGGACATGGGGAATGGGGATTATGGTCAGTTCATCACAGGTCAGTCATGTTGCTGCTCAGAGAAAGGAGTGCTTCCCCTGCTCCAGTGTTGGGTCCCTCCCACGTGAGACAGCTCTCCACTAACTTCTTCAGCCGGAGTCCTTCCCACAGGCTGCAGGCACTTCATGAGCCGCTCTAATGAGGGTCCTTCCCGCAGGATGCAGTCCTTCAAAAACAGCCTGCTCCAATGTGGGTCACCCACAGAGTCACAAGTCCTGCAAGAAAAACTGCTCTAGCCTGGGCTCCTCCATGGGTCCAAAGTTCCCTGCCAGGAGTCTGCTCCAGTTGGGTTTCCCAAGGAAACGGTAATGGCTTCAAGCTTGTCAGTGTTCAATAAGCATTTGGACAATGCTGTAAGATGCATAGCTTAACTTTTAGGTTGCCCTGTGCGAAGTCAGGAGTTGGACTTGATGATCCTCGTAGGTCCTTTTAGACACAGATCTTCTGTGATTCTATTCTATGATTCTATACCTCTTTTTTTGAATTTTTCTCCCCATTTTTGCTATTCTTTTGATGACGTTAATCATCACTTCAGGAACCCTGAGGAAGACTAAAATAATGAACAGATCTATTTGAAATATAATACAAAACAAAAAGATTATACGCAATTCACCTTTGTGAAAGTAGAAGCCATTATTATTCTTTTTCATGGCTATTTAAAAAGTTTTTTTAAAAAAATAGGAAGCTACTGAAGTAATATTTTCACCTTTAGACATTGTCCTAAAGAAAGTGCTATGTTTGAAAAATCGTCAGAAATTCTATTTTCCACTTTCATTGTGAAATTAAGAGAGCTTTTGCATTTTGAACTCTACCCACACACTGCAGCAGCAGTCCCCTGGATTGTTCTGAGCCTTAAATAGGTGTGCTTTGGAGAAAGTAGAAGGAAAAAAATCCTTCAAAAGATCCCACGCTAATGCCATTCTAAAGTTTTAAGAAGTTTTCTTTCCATATTTATTGAAGCCAGGCATTTAATTTTGTACTCATGAATCCCAATGTATTCATGGTTTCCTACAGGAGATTTGGATATTTCTTTGCTTGGACAATTCTGGCTGTAATTATCTATTATCCCAGCAGCCTGAACCTTTTTGTGAGCACATATTATTAGTTGGTGGCAGTGCTCAAATGTTATCTGACATTGGCAAAGAACAATCTCTGGGCCTAGCTTTTCTTCATATATGCCAGTATGTGAATCAATAATAGCTCTTCAGAACTCAAAAAGTCGACCCCAGAGTGAGATTGGAGTAATGAGGGAAAAATCAGACTCCCCAGTTTGAAATTGTCTTATTAGAGAAACTAGTTTGTACTTAAAAGTGAAAAGTTTTATTTTATTTTTCACCTCATCTGTAAAAACTGTGGGTTTGCTGGTGAGGGTGAACAGGGCCAAATATAGTCATAGTCCTACCAAAAGGGATGTTTTGGACTCCATGGCTTCATCTAAGTGCAAAGCATGTGCCACACTGGATAGTATAGTATTTACCCTGCCAGCAAGTCCCAGCTGAGAGGTCACTAGAACTTTGCATATTGCAGCTTCATTTCTAAAACATTTCATGTCACATCTCAGTTAAACTGTCAGAAATCTTTCAAAACTAAGTGGAGGCACAGAATTCAGGAAAGCTTGTCTTTGTCCTTGCACCGTACACCCGTGCCCTTGCGGCTAAGCAGGCTGTTTCTTCGGGGAAGGGGCACTTCCCCAGCAGGGAAGAGGCACTCTGCACACCTGGCGAGTGCTGTGCAGTAATGCACTTTTAGTCCCTTACCTTGTCTGAAACTGTATGGCTGGCCAGCTTCACAGAAGTCCACAGACCTGCTGCAGGATCATAGGATGGGCAGTTTGGAAAACTTCCAAATTGTGATTCAGTTGCGTCTGTTGAAGGTCTTTCCTGTTTCTCAAGCCTAGTCTACATCTAATCTGTAGGGAATACTTAAAGGACAAACTTTGTTCAATTGCTGCAGTTTGGTCGTGTACATGTCCAAGCACGGATGGTTTCTAGCAATACCGAGCAACAGACCCCCTAAAATCACCTAGGTTCCTTCAAATCATTAGTCACTTGTGAAGAACTGGCCAATAAGACTGAAAGCAGGGAAGGCTGTCTCTTCCCTTCAACCTTCACTTCATCTCTCTCAAATCTCTCTCTCCTGCTCTTTAAAGGATACTTCTTTAGAAATAAAGGGTTTTCAACAGCACAGTGAACTACATGCAAATTCTATGAAATACATTACAGGCTACCTTTATGTCCAAATCTTCATGAGTTAACATAAGAATATGCAGATTTTTTAACCCTCTTACATTTCTCACTGCCAATGAACCACTGATCCTTCAGGATCTTTTCCCCGTGTTCACTTTAACACCACTGAATTTTAAGTGCCTAGAATAATATAGAGAGAGCTTGTACATATTTATGATCTATTCTGTTAAACCTTAAAAATGTGGCATCTTAAAAATGCAGTGGAAACTTAAATTTCAGATTTATGATAGTAAAACTCTTCTTCTTTTGTGTTCTAGATTAATTCAATTCATTTCCAGATTTCTGAGTTTGGACATAAAAAAGTTGCACATAATATGAAAACACAGTGGTTGCATAAGTATTAGTTTAATACCAGGAAATTAATGTGGAAATGCTCTCATTGTTTCCTCTGGTTTTGGTCCCTTTTTAACTGATGCCAGTTAAGAAAAATCGCAGCCAGTCATTAGAAGTGTAAATAAGGAACCTATTGAAAAGTATTAAGGCACCATTTCCTACCTAGCTTTCTGATATCCCAAACCATCAAAAGCCCACTTGCTGTGTGCTTGATCTCATAATGAAACTGTACTTTAAAATGAATCGCAGGAGTCCATACAATTCTGTTTTCCACAGTGTTAATTCATTAAAGTCTGGAATTAAGTTGTGTAAAGTATAGAACACCATGGCTCTGAATTAACCTATGAAAAAGAGAAGTGTTTCAAGGGATACGGAATGAAAAATTGACTTTGCATCTCAATTAAACTCAATATCACGTAACTTCATTATAAAATTTCCCGTCTCTCCTTCTCCAGTCAGCCATTATTTAGCTATAATATTTATCAGGGAAAAAAAAAGAAAAACCAGAAAAAGTGAAACACTAATAAAAAATAACAGCTTCTGGTGGTATGAGGACTGTTTGGGAAAATGTAGGTCATCAGTAAAAAAGCAATTCTGCATCTGGAAAATCCATACTAGTCAAAGAATTGAAGAAAATATTTGAGAAAGGTCTCAGAAAGCACAAATTGTGTGTGTTTATATAAAAGTTTTTTGAAAAGCTTTAGACTTTACTGAGTTGAAATGTAAAAAGGCAATTAAAAAAGTAACAAACATTTACTGAAGTAACTTTTCATAGTTATAAACATTTTTGGGGTAACACTGGAATAAATCAGCTCTGTACTTACACAGCGCACATCACCTTTTAGCAGAGGAACTCGTTGCAGGAATAGTGAGGACCAAATCTATAAATAGATTCAAAACACATCAATCAAATGCCAGAGGACATATCCACTGGGAGTGTTAAGTACAGTAACCCAGGGAACCTCCAAGATAAATCACTGCCTGCCAAGACCTTAAAAAGTGTACCAAGGGATGCTCATGCACCAGGGATACACCTACACCTGCTAGTAGACACTGCCAGAGACAGCATATTGGCCCAAATGAATATTTGCTGTGACTATGACTCTCCAAATAGTAAAATGTAAATGAGATTTACATTTCAGAATTCCTTCTAGGCTTTATGTTTTATATTTTGAGTGTAGCAAGTAAGGCAAAATGAAATAATTGCATTTGACAACCAATCTTGATAGAAAGAGATTTCTAGGGATTAGAGTGATTAACTCTTTTAAACACCATTTGGGCAAGTGAGTTTAGTAAATTTTGACTGTATCCACATTTGGAAGATAAAACCATAGCACGGAAAAAAGTCCTGTTGGTTATTTGGAATCCCAGAGAGCCATCCAAGTGAGGTAGATAAGCTGGTATTGAAATGACAAGTGGTTAGAACAGCCATCATCTCTCAGTGTCCACAGAGCACTTTCATCTTTTTCTCTGATTTATTCATTAAGACATCTTGTTCATCAGTCAGAAGGCAAATTCAATATGTAAAGAATACAAAGGAAATACTTTTTGCCTTCTTCAGTCATTACAGTTCATATGTACCTTTAACTTATGAAAGACAAGAGTTTGTAAGGCGATAAAACAGACAATAAGAACAAAATACTGTGCACTAAAAAAAAATCATATTGGATCTCTTTATCCTGGTAGTACACTAAGGGTTGTGCTTTTCAGCTTTTCTTTAGCATAAATCTAGTAGATGAGTCCAGATATAAATTAGTGTCTAACTTTCACTGAAGTGGCCAGTTGACAAAGTTTCCCAAATTCATTCATGGAAAAAGTGTGAAGAAAAAACAAAAAAAAACCTATAAAAAGATAAAGCTTGAGGAAATAGAATTTCTTCTGAATTTGGAGAAGAATACAGGGAGCTTAGCTCCTTCATATTAGAGATTGTGGTAAGTATAGCCATTTCAGTAATAAATAACGTTGACATTGTGCCTTTCAGCATGAAGAAAGTTATTAACATATGATGAAATGCAGTCAAGCTAGAGCAGCATAATAAGTTATTATTTAAAATTTAAGGCACTTTAGCTATCTGTGCATACATTTGCAAAGATAAAGCATGCTAGCTTAAACTTCATTAGCAGAGGTTTTATTTAAATCCTCCACCTCACACATTTATGGACACATATCATCTTACTGCTATTCTATGGTGTTTATATGATCAGCTGTGTCTTCTTAAGAAGAGTTGCCCCTTTAAGTGCTGAATTAAACCATAATCTATCATATACTGATCCTCAAAGGGCACCAGAATTTGGCTCCAGGCTTCTTAATTTATTATACTGAATTTGAATTAGAGAAAATTAATGCTGGCTAAAAAATATAGTGAGTTCATAAACTAAACAGAATAACACAGGTTGGAAAATTCATACATACACAATATTAAGAGAGAGAACGATGTATCTGTTTGTCATGGTCAAACTGGGAGCAAGATTGATCTGTTCAATTCAACCAGCTGAATGATGCAAATTGTTTTTGAAGTATCAAACACCTTGCAGGAAGAAACTGCTTTTCAAGACTTTGGGTTTCTCTTTGGAAGTGAGGTACCCTGCTTTCTTCACAGAGTTGTAGAGGACCGTCTGATGTAAAGGACTCGTAGAGTCGAGAGACACTTTACAAAAGCAAAAGAAGTGCTGAAAAGCCTATCTCCACTAGTAATCAATGGGAAATTGTTATTAATGCATTTAAGAATTTGGGTCAAATGTTGTTTAATTTTCTTAAACTACATAACATCAAAAACTATTCTTAGTCCTGTTAAATTCTTTGAAAAAGTAAATATTGTGTTTTAAGTGTATATATATATATCTTGTGCTGAAAAATATTAATGTCTAAATGACCACTTTTAATCACCTTGAAACTGGAAAAAAAAGTGACAAAACAAATTATAAGATGCAGATTTTTAATACTTGTCAGCAACTGCTTCAGGTCTCCATGTTCATTAATATCACACTAGGAAAAAACTCCACTTTCTTATTTCTTTCAACAGATACATGTCAAAATCATGTCCTCCAGCTGGTGAACATCTGTCATAGCTGTGTGGGTTCATCTTAGGGGACACAGAGTTTCTCAGCATTCCATTTTGGGAATTATATTTTGCAATCCTTAACAATATTGCTGGTGACACTGAAAATAGCTGCTGCAGGTCATGCAGTTGGGTAGTTTTAAGGGTTTCTGATTTCCTACTGTCTAACATATTTATTCTTTATTTCAACAGCCATGAAAAGGGATAGCATCTCAGGGCATGTATATAAAAAAAGAGCCAGCTAACAAGGCTAATATATACACTTCTAGGTCATCACAATGCCAAAATAATCTTTCTTTATGCATAGTTTCCTGCATGACAAAATAAAACAGATACTTGGCCAAAACATTGCTAAACTTAGGGAAAAATGAAGTTGTGTCTAAATTTTCAAAACCACAGATGACATGCGAATTGAGGGAAACTCTGCTGGAGCTAAATATTCATACAGGATCGGATTTTTTATGCAGAGAGAAACTGGAGGAACCTTAATTTATAGACAGAAAAAAAAATGGTACATGTAACTCCATTCAAGTGCCAGAATAAGGTGCTGGTGATAGAAACTGTCCAGGTTATCGTTACTGTCTCTCTGTGTGCTCATGCATAACTGTAAGGCAAATTATACTTCTGAAATAAGCAAGATGTTTGCAAGTGTTACACTAAGCCAAGAAAGAGAGGGAAAACCTTGGAGGTTGCTCAAAGAGAAAAAGACAATGTGTAAGTTGGCTCGGGAGTGCTCATTTCATTAAAAATTGAACAAAAGATGTTTTTTCTTAGTAACAACGATATCAATAAAAAGCCCACAGAAGACCTTCAAACAAATTTCTGCTGTGATGTAAATAACTTCAATTCAGAATTCTGAGCAAATGATCAAAAAAATATAAAAGAAGAAAGGTGGTTGGGGAGTTTAAGAGACTAAAAAGATCCTCGTAACCCATCAAATGTAGCTACTTTTTGCCCAAAATCAAGAGTCACTAGTTAGCTCCCTCTCTCTCCCCATCTTTAGAAGACATCTAGAAAGCTCAGGAAAGGTGATTTTTAGTTTTTTGTTTTGTTTTGTTTTGTTTTGGGTTCTTGTTGTTGTGGGGGTTTTTTTGGTTGTTTTGGTTTTTGGTTTTTGGTTTTTTTGTGGTGGTGATCGTGATGGTAGTGGTGGCAGTGGGTTTTTGGTTTTTCGGGTTTGGTTTGGTTTGTTTGTTTGGGGTTTTTTGGGTTTTTTTTTGTTTGTTTGTTTGGTTTTGTTGTTGTGCTTGCTTGCTTGCTTGCTTGTTTTTTTCTTTTTCCAGCAGTGTTTTTCCCCATTAGCTGGGGTTTTTCCTCAGGATATTGTTGACGAACAGTAGTATTCTTCCTTGCTGCGCAATCTGGAAAGCAAAAGCGCAGTTTACATGGATGCTATTCAGAAATTCAGCCCTTTAGCCACGTCTTTTTTTGGTTGATACATTCCATGTGCTCTGGCCAGGAACATGATTTTCTCAGTGAGCTTTCTGCCAATATTGTCCTGAAGACTTAAACCAAATTCTGCAGTCTAAGAGAAGCAGACTTGCCAGCTAATATTTAAATTAAGCCTGATAAGCAATTTCCATGCAGTGTCATTTTTACAGAGTATCCCAAATCCCTATTACTCTAATGAAGGTCTCTGCTGCAGCTATACCGTCACTCAAGATTTACAGTATCACTGAAGTCAGAACCTAAAGGTGTGTCACAGTATTCATATTTCTGAGTTTCTATCCAAAACACAATACAATTTAATTATGTTTACAAGACATTCACTTAGATGATAACTCTACAGGAGACTGTGTCTTTTCAGATGGACCTTCAATGAACTTTTTTCATTTGCATAGGGTAAGTGATGTGTAATCAAGATCCCTTCAAGGACCTTCAATAAAAGTACAATTTAATTTTAATAATACTTCTGAAGTGATGTTGGAACTCCTTCTTTAGGATAGATGCAAACAATATCTGTAAATTTGCATTTATTTTCATACAAATTAGAACTATATCTGACCCAAAGCTCATTGAAATCAAGGGGAATCATCCTATCTCTACTTCAACTGCAACCCTACAATTTTTTCCATACAGAAACTGCTATTAGTACAACTTAAAATAAAGGTAGGAATAAGAGAGATCTAGAAACATCCTTTCAAGAAGTTCTTTCACTTGCTGTGGTCTCATGATTGCCAAAATGGGATAAAAATAGTTCTGTGATCATACTTTTCCAAAAAAAAAACTATATATACTGGGCAAAAAATACTCTGTAACAATGGCATGAAATTCACCATGGTACAAAGTGATTGCATTTTTCATATAGCATATTTTTGTTCCAGAAAGTGAGTGCATGGAAGAAGGATCGGTATAGCTTCAGTCATGCAGAATTTCAGTACCTAGCCTGGTTTACAAAACTGATTTTCAAAAGTGCCTCTGTTTAGGGAGAGAAGAAATATGTATCTACACAAGGACATTTGTCACCCCACTGACAGAGCCGTATACTGCACGCCTAAGATTAATTTAAACACTTGAGGTAGACGTTTACAACTAATTTATTCAAGATGCGTTTTCCTTAAAGACACATAAGACAAACAGCCTTGTTTAACAAATGGCTCATCAGGTCTCTTTCAGAAGTCTGCTCTGCGGTAAGGCAACTCAGAGCTTGTTTTTGTTGACTAGATCAGTGGTCATTGACTATGGAAAGAGTTCAGGGTGAATAGGTGCAACAGAGACAGGAACATCAGTTATAGGAATCCTACCTCTCACTTAAATACCTCAATGTAGGAAATATCTAGCTTTTTCTAATTGATTCATGTTTATAAATCAGCTCAACTATAATAACCACCACAATCTTAGATTGCTTTAAAACGTGTTATCTTGAAAATCAATATGCTTATTATTTGGTGCTGAGTGAGTCAGCTGTATTTTTCTTCCATCTAGTAGTTCTGTTGGTTTTATGCTAAAAATGAGCAATGACAGCAAAGTCTTCAGCACAGATTCAACTTGATGTGCAAATAGAGACAAGAAACTCAATCTATTATCTGGCCTGTTCACAGATGTTTACTAATTTATTTGGAATTACTCAAGGCCTAAATTCTACCAATGATTCTACCACCAAATAATGTAAATCTAGGGTGACTGAGAGATATGGAAGAAAAAGAGAAACAGAAGATATGCAAGAACTTATTTGGTTTAGACACAAAACGTTATAAAAACTGAAAAGCTTGAGAAATCAAATGCATCTTCATTTCAGGTTAATAACATCAGTATATGTCTGCTGAAAAATTCAACCCAGTGTTATAAAAAAAGAAGGTATACTACCCTGTTTGTAGTAGCTGTGGCTTCTCAATGTCCAGAAATTTATGTTTGGTCATTTTTATTTCTCAGATATTTCAAACAGTAAACATAACTTATAGAACTCAGTCTTTTCCATACATTTTATTTTAATCCAGTTAAAAGTGGGCTAGATTTTCAGCTAGTGTTCACTGGCAGACTACAAAAAATGGTTTAAAGCTTTACTGATTTATACCTGTTGAAAAATATGACAAATTATATTTTCAGAGCAAAAATATAGAGATTCCTGATGATACATCCTTGCCCTGTTATAAAAATCAATGGTTTATCATGTTCAGACATGATAGCAATTCAATATTTTAAAAAATATTGCCTTATATCAACTTCAAAACTATATGCTCCTAAGTTGTTAATTAACAATTTAACAGCAGAGAAGGACAGTGCAGCTGGATAAAAACATTTCATCATTTGAGCCTGACAACTTTGTGTTTTCAAGACCTAGGCAATACATGAGGAAATATATGGGCTTCCAATCTGCCTGGAAAACCATATAAAGGCTTGGATATCATACTCTTCTCAGCTTCCAGAACGCCTTTCGTTCAGCATCATTTACTAATGATTTGATTAAGCTAAGGAGAGACAAATCACCAATTTGCAACAGCAGTGGACGACTCTAGTGCATGATCATGACTCACTAGCTGTAGCTGGCCCTGGTGACTTGGGAGTTTAGTACTTCTTCATCCCCTAACGGAATGAAGGACCAGCATTTGAACTCTGACTACATATCTATGGGCTCTCTTTGAAAATGAATGTTTACAAAACATTGGGGTTTGTTTTGAGGTGTTTTATTGGCTCTTCAAAGATTTCTTTGCATTTTCAGTTTTGTGGTTAGCAATGGTATAATATCAAGTTTCTCATTAAGCCTTTCCATTTTTTTTATATTAGCATAGTTTCCATTTTTTACAAGTTTCCATCATTTGATAATGTAGCTGATTCAGTCCCAAAATGGTGCTCTTATTCTGATATTTAATACTTAAATAGAATTTTTTCCCTTAATCACAAAAATAAAAAAAGGCAAAATTTGCATCCCCATCATTTCCTCACACGCATGTGCATGCACAAGATCAAAATTTTCTGAAATCAACAAGTTAGAGATGTTTGATATATGTTTTCATGAACAATGAGTGGGTACGTGTCCTGGTTTGAGATAAATTAGGAGGAAACATCTGAAATGAACGTCTCCTCTAATGGAAGTTGGGGTCTCCTCTAATGGGGTTTCAGCAGCCCCTCCCCCACCAGGTTCAGAAAGAAATTTCTTGGAGGAAAGTGAAAAAAAAGCTGTTTATTTAACAAGCAGGGTGCACGCAGGCACGAGAGAAGAAATAATGTTAAATAATAAAACCTCTCGCTGTGGAGAAGACCTGGTAAGGTTCAGAGTCCTTTCTGTAGGTGTGGCTCTGCTCTCTCCGGAGCTGGGGTGCAGAATGGGCCCCTCTGGGCCGCAGTGTAGGGCCTCCTGGTGGTGGTGTTCCGGACTGGAGCTGAACAATTCCAGGAGAAAAAGAAGAAGGCACAGTCCCAGGAA
Organism: Mohoua ochrocephala; assembly: GCA_013398855.1. NCBI lineage: Eukaryota > Metazoa > Chordata > Aves > Passeriformes > Acanthizidae > Mohoua > Mohoua ochrocephala. Next base: position 25,477 of record VZTA01022309.1, read on the forward strand.
AACTCCTTGCTTCAGCTAACGAACAAGAAGCTAGCTAAAGAGCAAAGAATTCTAACTCTCCG
>VZTA01022311.1:0-108811 GCA_013398855.1 Mohoua ochrocephala
GGCCTTTACTTTGGGAATTGGGAGGGGGTGGGTGGGGATGCTTGTGCCTGTGTGCTCTCTGTTGGGAGGGGGAGGAGGGCATTTATGATGCTGCTTCTCATAGCGCACGGATGATCCTTTAATAAACCCGTGGCACATGACCTGCGGTGGTTGCACAGAAGGGCTCCCGGAGCCGGTACGTGTGTGACAGCCTGGGGGTCCTTGGCCGGGGTCTTGGCGGGTATCCCGTGCCCCGCGGAGCTCGGCGCTTCGGGGGACGCGCGGCGCGCCCAGGAGCGGAGCCCCGAGGGGTTCCAGGGCATACGGGCGTCAGTGCCGTTTCTGTGCAAGGAGGGGACGAGAGATTTTGGCGAAATTTTTCGGCATCGAGCTCAGTAGGTTTCACCGGGAGCCTGGGAAGACATGACTGTTCGTGGAAAGCAGCGTTGTGAGCTCGCTTAGGAGTAGGAGGATGTTCGGAGTGAAAGAAGGGACATTCATGGGAGAGGAGGCCTGGAGTTACCCCGAAAGTTATTTTATTACCTCTAGCGGTGTTTAACCCGAACGGCGCGTTCGGAAGCGGCCCGAGCCCACGGGAGCCCCCGGCGCTGTTCCCCTGCCGGGTGCTGATCCCGCCGCCGGGAGCAAGGGATGTCGCGAAGGCTGGAGCCCTTCCCTCCTTCCCTTCCTGGGAAGCGCTTGGGCGCAAGGTGATTGTGACGGTAAACCACTAGGAAAGCACGATATATACAAGTGGAAATCCTTAGCGTTGCTTTCAAATTCCAGGCAGTCACATCCTTAATATGGATAGAGCGTGTTGGACCAGATGCAAAAGTCACATGGGGGGATTTGTTCCCTTTGTTCCTGAAGGATAGGACATGCGTGCCACTACCTATTATTGTAAAAGTTAAAGTGGGAAGGGAGTGCTAACAGAATGCTCTTTTTCTCTTTTGTACAACTTCATGGTGTGTAACTTGGGTTATTATTTTCTTTTGATCAGAGAGTTGTAATAATTTTCACTTGTAAGTGTTCCCAGAATGCAGTACCAGACACATATGGTGTTATAATAATTTAAATAACGATTTAGTCTCTCAATAGATTCAGATAATCTTTCAGAATACACTTCTTTTATTTTGTACTATAAATCCTGTTTGATCATTGTTAAACTCTTTTAACTTTGTATCATAATTTGTGATTTCATTGAGAAGAGCTTCTAGCCTGATTTTAGTATTTTGTTTTAGAGGCATAACCAAACAGAACCGTTTTAGTTTTTTTCCCCTTAATGTAATTGTTTTGAACTCCAGGCTGAAAATTTTTGCAAATAATTGTTTTGCTGTTTTGAAGGGGGACACCTTGGTTTCTTACAATTTTCCTAGCCCCTTTTTTGTGTGTGTTTGTAAACGTGAAATAAAATTTTATACAAATGTCATAGCATATCTTTGGCCAGCCTTGACTGTTTTCCACTCTGGCATCTTCTTCAACCCTGGAAGAGAATATTTGTACTTTGGAGGATTTGGACCCCCTAGCTGTTTCTGCTGTTTCAGCTATGAAAAGACAACAAATTTAAAAATGCACTCCTCTGAATTTTTCTCATAGAAATGAACTAATAATTGCCTCTTGAACTAATAATTCCTGGTGTATGGAGGAATAAGTGTAGAAATGAAAAGGTCAGGTATGTGAACTATTTTTTTTATCATTTAGAATAGCTTAGTGATCAGAAAATAGGCAATTAACATAACATGGCTCCTTTACCTTTTCTAATTCAGATCATAGGCGTATGTTTGTTTTCTTAGCAGTATATACTTGTGGTCTTATCAGCACAGGCATACAGATTTATGCTTCTGTTAGACCTGGTATACTCAGTTTAGAAAATAACCAGTACTGCACCTTATGGTCATATTCAGATGGAATTTAAATTTACTTGGGAAGGAGTAACTCTGTTGAATTAATTTGAAGTAAAGTTGAGTGTTTGTTTTTAAATGAGGACATATAAGAATAATTTGGGGGCATTGTTATTCTTATCGGTTGTAGAGACTGATGCACATGGCCCCAGAGTATATTGAGAGTGAGTAATGTTTGTCATGTAGCTTAGTTTCATTCCATTGTTTTGTTTTGGGTAAGTTGCTGTATTTAGTTTTGCTTGGTAGACCTCTGTGTTTATGTATGTATTGCTAGCTTTCATCTAGAAACAAATATTTTGTCGCTTGTGGTAAATTAAGACAGGTACAATGGATTAGAGAAATAGAAATCTTGGTTATTGTTTACCCTAAGTAACTTACTGTGTTCGAATGCAAAATTATGCAGAATGTAGCATCTTGGGCATTTTTTTACAAAAATTACTTGTTAACTTCTCTTATACCCAAACTGTCGAGGTCTTTTGGTTAAGAGTCAATGGTAAGAATAGAGTCCATAATTAGGACATTTTCTCAACGTGAAAGAACTGTCTTCCTGAAATCAGGAAAAATACTTTAGTGTATACAGCATCTATGGACTTGAAGATGACACTCATGTTTATTTTTGAGTCTATAGAAAGTTGTAGAGTTAAGCTTCTTTACTGAAACAGGAGGAAATATACAACTGACCAATTACAAAACTGTGAAACTTGCAAACTAGAGGGTTGTCTTATACGCATAGGAAGCCTCGCTAGTTTGTGGATAGCAAATTGAATTCTCATCTTTGTGGGTTATCATTTCAAGAAGTTTTGCAATTTGTGAAAAGCGTGGAACTGTGAAAGTGTCATGTTCAGCACCAGTGTTTAATGAAGTGTTCAGATTAAAGATACTGCTCACTTAGGTTCCAGACCTGGGTTTTCCCTCTGCAACCTTTGATATGTAGTGCAGGCACATGAGCTACTAATAGAGCTGCAGTGTTATGTTGTCATGAGGTTACTCTCATGGTAAAATACATTTTAAAAGGGCTGTGATGGTAACTGTCAGATTGGGATGTTTTTGTGATAGAATAACAGAATTGGACTAACAATGTCCAAAGCTTTGGCATTTAAGTGTTCTGGATATCTTCTTTTAAAAAGGAAACAGTCATAGAGAAGCCAGAAATGTGGGGTAGATCAATGAAAAAGAGGCGAGATCTCTACATTTATGGTAAAGGTTGGATTCTGTGCATGCTCTGTCTGTACTGTTGTGCACCAGTGCTTCCTTGGTAAAATACAAGTACAGAATTACTCTGGTTGCCCCTTGCAAGCCTTTCCTGTTTGAGATATCTCTAACAGAACAATTGTTAATCAGTTACCAGTGGTGTCAGGTTATTGAACCTGGTGTACTAAGTACAGAATTTTGTAATGTTGAAGTTGGCTAGAAAAGAGGAGAAAATGTGTGCTCTGCCCAGAGTTGAATCAATATTAGGTCATCCTTCACTGTGGTGACATTGGTAAAAGTTATATAATCTGTGACCTTTCTTGTTTTGTCAGGGACTAAAGCAGACCCTTGACTGGAACCATCCAGAGAGATCTGAGCGATGTTGCCATCTCCACTAGCCCAATGGAAAAAACCAGACTCTGGTTCTCTCTGGTTGCTCCTATTTTGTGATTTTTTCCTCTCCATCCCCATTTTCTTCTTATTTGCCTCTCTTCTTCTTTTCTCTCCAGTAAGCATGTAATGTAGCCGGCCAAAACTTGAGATTTTGTTACATGTTTGGTTTTTTTCAGAATATTCATGATAAAAATTTGTCAGATTTTGGGTTGGCTAATAACTCTTCATTCAGTTTGTCTGCTTTTGAGGCAGGTCTGTGAGAAGGAGTCATCACCAGACACAAACACCATTTTCTGTCTTTGCTCCTCATTTTGTATTGTTTCTTCCTTGTTTAGGAAAAAGCTCTGAGACCAACTTTTTTTCAGGATAGCTGTACTGTGTTCAGTATTGCTTTAAAAGTGGGACAGCCTTTCCCTTTCATAAAGGGAGTAAGAGGTTTGGGCAAATTTTTCTTCAGATACATTGTTCTTCCTTTCTTCCTCTGTGTAAAGATTAAAACATTTTCAATGATAGCTGTTGCCGTAGGCCTACACAATAAAACAGACAAATGTTTTGAATGTGTAACCTCAGACCTTGATGTCCCTGTAACACAGTAGTGTGAAGGATTACACCGGAGTCTTTGTGTCTGAGACTCGTTAGTTGGTTGAAATGACCCTGAGTGTGGACATTGTGTCTGAGTGTATCACTGTGAAACAAGCTTTCTTCTTGGGATGGTGAGGGCCTTATCTACTTGAGAACTGCGACCAAAGAGGTTGCCTGGGCAGATCTGAAATTCAGTGATATGAATGTCTTGTAAAAATTATCTGTGAGAAACATGGGAAACAAAATACTCTAGGGTGTCACTATACGTTGGTCAGACTGTTTAAGGAATGTATAGGCTGTCTGTTTTCCAACTAAAAAGTCATATGCCTGTCTCCTATTTTATGAGATAGCTTCTCATGACTTTCCTCTAACTCTTTGTTAATAACGTGCAAGTTGCAAGATCTCTCCGCAATGGTGGTGCTGTTCATGTTCTGAACATGCATTGGAATTTGTGGGAAACTTTCTTATAGACGTGTGTATGGAAGGGGGAGGACTGACACTAGGTTTGCTAGGAGTTATTGTCAAATTGTCCTAATTGCCTAAATTGAAGTTGCTTAGTTTTTTGTTTGTGATCTGACTTCTCACCAGAATTACACCTTATTGGGCACTCATCTTCAAAACATAGATTGGAGGCAGTAGCTTTTCCTGGGAGCCTTAGTTAGAGAAATGCTGTGCTTCCATTAAAATATTCTGGATTCAGAGTAACATTGATTTTCATCTTTCTCAACTGTAAGACTGTCACAATGTTGAGTTTATCTATAGAAACTAGGAGATCTCCCTCTTTGCCATTTGTAGCTGTGTGTCTTCACAAAAGTATTTCTTTTTGATTTTTTATATGGCTGTGATGATGAGCTTTAGTGTTTCATGAATGTGATCCGTAAAATCGCCTCATTCCTTTTTGTACTCTAACTGTGCTTTACCTTTTAAACTTAAAGAGGAAGAAAGTCCTTTTTCCCCTCCCATTTTTTAATGTACAGTGTGGAACAAAAATAGGTGGCTGAAATCTCTCTGATACAGTGGACTCTTATACTTAAAATTTAATTTGCTTGCTACAGTACTGTTTCTTTTGAATGGGAAGAAGTAGAAAAACTGAAACTAAACGCATCTAAAGAAAGAGATTTAAACATACGTGTATAGTTGGGAAATAATACCTACTTACGTAAGAAATGGCCATTAATTTGGAGGTTTATGTGTTTTTATAGATGAGGGGTAAGAAGTCTTGTGTACTCAGTGTTTCTTGATTTGGAGTTTACTTATCCAAATACAGTTGAAAGACTTCCATCTTCACCCACGCTCCATGTCTGTAGTTCATATTTAGCAGCACAGAGCATACCCATTACAGCATGTTTTCATTTACTTTTCTAGGTTTATACTTGTCTCCTTTTCCAGTTCTGCAGGAAAACTGTCCATGTTATTTACCTTAAAAGTTAGTGATTGTGAATTTCATGAGAACCCCCTTATTTCTGGGATAACCTTTAGTTGATTTGCTAGCTTTGTTAATTGGACAGTAACAGAATAAGTGATCATCAGGCCATGTTTTGGAGAGTCTAGCATACAAAATTCTGATACACAGACACACAATTCCACCTTTAATGTTGATGTAGCCATAGCTGTCTGGATTTTTTTGTAGATAAGCAAGTATAGATTCTGTTGTCTGCAATTTGTGAGATTGTTATGCAACAAGAAGACATGATAACTAAAAAAGAGAACAAATTTTAGTTCTTGTTAGATATTTATAATGTCTTGAAGTGTGTGTGGATTAAGTAAAAGAAACAACTTACATTCTGTTCATATACGTAGATGTATTATGCAACTCTCCACTTCTTACGCTGAAATAGTCTTATATGTTTTAGTGTTGTGTATGACAATTCTTCTTGAAAGTTTAGCAGAATGCCTGAAGAAGGTTTCCTTGGAGAACAGGAGGGTAATAACCATAAGGGAAATGAGCAGGTAGCAGCCTTTTTCCTGTGGGATGTTTTTAATTAATAAAAAAAGCATAGCTTTTTGGCTGTTATTTTTTAATTTTTTTTTTTCCTTTTTTTTTTTGTTAAATCACAAAATAATTGAAAAAATAAGTTAAAATTTAGAAAGAACGGTAGTTGCATAAAAAAGTACTTGGGAAAAATAGACTTAATTAGGCAGTTATCTTAGAAAATTTCATTTTCCAAGTAAGAGATTTGTATGTGATGTTTTGTTTACTTGTTTTGTTTTCAAACTAATTTACTGAGGCCTATTTTATGCCTAACATGTCAAGTGGAAAAAAATTAGCATAAACCCTTAAGAATAATCTTCTGTGTACATTTTGCAAAATCCTGCAGAACAGGGCTCTATCCTGCTGTTACAATGTGGGTGAATGATGTTTTGTAAGGAATAAAATGCATTTTCTGTTCCTTATGCTATGAGATAAACAACACGACTTCCACTGTCTAACTTCAACGATTAGGGAATAGCTATGTATAACAAAACCTATTTTTGAGCAGTGAAATGTTTTCTGATATATACCAAGACCTCAAAGAACTGACTCAACATTAATTTAGCTTCATATATGAGTTACCTAGAACAGTAATTTTAATAATTCCATATGGATCATGACATTTCATTATGTATTCAACATACAGATTGTATAAGCAGACTAATATAATAAATATATGAAGTATTGCCTATGTACTTATGATCACAACTATAGAAATACATGTTTCTACTTTCTCCTTTTCTAATTAAATTATATCACTTACTATGAAGTAAAGTGAAGAAAGTGAAGAAGCAGAATACACTTGGGCTTTGAACTATAAAATTTTTGTGTCTTTTTAGTACTTACTGTGTGGTTATGAAGTTGTTAGTTTTCTTTGGTATCCTGTATATTGTAGGGAATTTATGTGGAATATTTTTCCTTTAAAAAATCTTTCATGCATGTATTTTATTGATTTTTCCTGGCTATCATATGTGACTTTTGAGATCTAAAAGTGGGAAGTAGAAATTAAAACATATGTTGTGTCTTTGTTTGGGTTTGTGGTTTGGATTTTTTTCCCTGGTGCTATAGTTTGGATTTTGTTGGGAGGTGGGATTATTGGTGCTTTTTTTTTTTTTTTTTAGGTGTATGCTGGAGGGGATTTAAATTCATACTGAAATCTAGGAAGTAAATTGCTTCTTCACAATTTTTATGGAAAGTTGTATGGATGAAAAATAATACACATTCTTTGGGAATTAAAATGAATTGCAGTAAAGTGTTTTGCAGATCTGATTGAGAAGGGAAAGGCTTCTAGGACCTCTACAAAATGATGCTTGCCATTGAAAAAAAAGAAAATCCCCTGTACTCTTATCAAGCTGCTTCTAATGCCATGGGATGGGCCTCTTAGGAAGGAATTGATAGCAAGACCTGAGATGAAGTGTGTAAAAGTCTTCATCCAATAATGCTTGAAAAAACATTGAATATGGCACTAGTTAGGAATTCTGCAAACCAACACACCTCTACATTGCTATTTCTTACCCCTTCTTGAAACAGTTCTCATGGGATTAGGAAGACAAATCAGACTGCCAAAGAGATGTTGTTGGGCAGGTATGTATCCTTGTACTAGGTACTTGCAAATCTTGTCCTAGGAAAGTGTGGGTGGCAGGATGTTTCTGGAAGTAGAAGATTTCCAGGTATTCAAACAGATATTACGTAGTTTCCTACTGACTTGGTTCTTTCATAAGATGTAGAGTAGTGGCATAGCAGTGTAGATGGTGAGAAACCAAAGGTTTATTATGGATTCCCTGTCAGAAACTTCACCTCTGAAAAAAATTGGGAGAAAGCAGCAAGATGCCTAAAGTAAGTACATATATGATGAGAAAAATGCTTGTTGTTTCCAGAAAAAAAAAAAGAAAGAAACCCCTCATAAGATTAAAGGGAATATGTACTTCTCATTTGCTCTTCTTTTAGCCTAATTTCTCTTCTTAGTTGTGTGAATACTCAAGGCGAGACATTAAATAAGCCTACAGCAAACCAAGGATCCTCAAAATCAACTTCCTTGAAGAAATAAGCTGTAAATTAAGCATAGTGAGGAAAAAAGTGCTGAAACACCTTTAAAAGAGAGTGCAGGGACAAAGTGTTTCTGTAGATAGTACTCACAAAGCTCCGGGGATGCTGAAATAAAGTTGCAACAGGTGTTCCTATGTGTGTAACTCCTGCTGATTAAAACTTCATCATTGCTGGTACACTCTGATTTAATACTTCAAAAAAAAAAAAAAAAAAGAGAGAATATTATAAAACAGATAGTATATAAAGTGGAGTTTTTGGAGAATGTTTTGGTAGTCTCCAGGTTTTTTTCCTGTTTTTATGATGTCCTGAAAGAATTCCTTCTTAGATAGTTACTCTAATGATGTTCCATTCCCTTGATAGATGTAGTAAATCGGTGAGGTATAACTCCATAGCTACTAGCTTCAGCTACATCTAAATCTAACTACTTCTAGTTTTTGTAAAATATACTTGTTGGTAGGCTTTTTTAATGATTGCTGTAATCAAACAGACTGAAAAGTCTGCGGGGGGAATTGCTTTCCCTCCTAACCTCCTATTACAAGAGATTCCCAACCATTCTAGTCATGAAGACATTTATTATGGCATTAATTTAACAAAATAAAGAAAAGAAGAAACCAGTAAAAGATATGTGGAATAAACCAGGAGACTGAGGAGGATTTTGAGATTTTTGAGAGAAACCTCATAACTTTTTCAAGTAAATGTGACTATAGGGTAGCGCTGTATGACATGATTCTTTGGACAGAAGGCAAGGCACAAAGCTTTAAAAAGTTGGGAATGGTCATGTTAGTAAGATGTATGTGGTTCAAGTTGGGTATATTTGTTTCAGAATCCAATGTTTCAGAATCTAATGTTGTTCTGATAGCTTTTTTTTAGGAATGTGCCTTGTTCCATAGTAGGAAGGTAAGCTGTCAAGCCATAAGGTCTGATCTTGCAGTTAAATTCCAGCATGGTGAGAATTAAAGCTATTACCAGTGTCTCCAGTGTGCAGGACCTTCTTATCTGAGTGAGACTCAGGCTTTTTTCCTAAGCATCAAAAATCAAAATGGAAACTCTAAAGTTCGTGTTAAAAGCAACTGCTGAAAAAAGCAACTGATGAAGAATTTCCTGTGATTGTTAAGCTTCAAGGAAGCTCACCTGCCTGTTCCTATTTCTTTATTCCAAAGGGTATAGCTCTAGTTTATGCACAATGGTTTCAGTACATGACTTTTCTCTTTGGCTTGGCAGTTGATCAAAGAGAATTAGAGAAAATACTAGTTGTCATTTCACCATTGTTTTGTCAGAAAAGGGTTCAAGTAGACTTTCTGTGAGTGCTTTGATGAACAGAACATCTTTCTGGAAAAGGCATCTGAGGCAAATTTCTGTATAGCATTAAACTGGGACATCATGGATTATCTTTAATATTAGAAAAATCTTTTAATTCCTTGATAGCGTGTCTTGTATTCCATTATTGTTATGTGTAAGTTGCTGTGAGGACTCATCAAATCATAAGGGAGATTTTAGATGTGAAATAGTAATAATTTTCAGTATTTCTTACCAGAATAGTAGCGGCTTTTAGTATACTCCAGAATAATTTTAGCAGGTCTTCAGATTGTTCCTAGGATCCTTTTTCTGCACCGAGCAAACACCTGCTAAAAATGTTCTACCTGTGCTTCAGCCTCCCAAAAGTAAATTCAGTTGTGCATGTGAAAAGTATGCTGAGGAGAGCTACCTCAAAATGAATGGTTGAGATCATATTAGCATCTAGAAAGTAGCTGATGATTAGGGCACATGCAGGAGCTTTTTCAGTGTTTTAGATGTTGGGAAAACATCAGCCTGGGGCCATTTGAGACAATAGTAAAATATATATTCTAATTCCTTCAAAGTATAAATTTGAACTCCTAGATGCTGACATTCCAACTAGCAGCCATTGCAGGAAAATACCCAGACAGATGCAGAAATTCCCTTTATTTGGATAATTAGGTACTCTCTCAATTCTGCAATAATAAGTACACAATTTAAAAAAGATATTTTGTGCTGTACCTACATAAGTCTTTTGACTGTAATTCAGTAGGGTAATTTACCTTTTGCAATTTCGTTCAGTGTAAGTAAAGTCTTTGATAGCAAGTACTGCTGCTTTAGAGTAACAGATCTTAGTACTGGGGACTTCACCTGCAGACTGTTGAGTGTGTTTTGCCTCACACTAGCTCAAAACCCATGGAGTGACCTCAGTAATTGTTGGAGTGCATTAGGTGCACTTGTGGAGTGCATCTCGTTTAGTTTTGTCCAAAGTGAATTCCGCATTCATTCTTTGGTTCTTCTCTGCAGTGTGAAGTGAGGTGTGGTGACTGGGGACTCTTGGGAGACAGTTTAAAAGCCACATTCTCGAACCAAACACAAGAACTAATATAGACACACTGTTGTTTTTTGCCTCCACGGGGTTGTGTGTGCCTCTTACAATTCTTGTGCATGCCAGAGAGGTCTTCCAGTGGGTAGCAATAAGGAGACCTTCCTAAAAGTGGAGGGTGACCAGGAAGGTGCTGGCTCTTGAACTGTTTCTGTGCATTTTGTGAAGGTGATGTGGGTGAGGGCATAACCTTTGAATCTTTGGATACTCGAGAGAAAGTGAGACCTGTCTTTTGTGAGCTAGCCTTGAAATGACTCTTAACTTAAGATAGCCCAAAGTAAAGTTCAGTAGTATGTAGTTTTATTTCAAATGTCCAAAATTAGCCATAGAATTACAAATTTTTATAAAAGCTATAGATGAGGAAATGACAGAAAAAGCATGTTTAAATTAATCCTTAGTTTGAATAGGCCCTCCTTGTACCTGTCTGACTTGTCTGTTAGGAAAATACATGCAGCACCTCGTCAGGGATTTTATCTTCCTGCATTCACTACATCTCAAGGTGAGTTACTCAGAGATAATTTTCTTCTGGTGTACCGTGCAGTCTGCTGTAAGTGTCCACTGCTTTAGAGCCCAACAGGACTCTGTCCAGGTTTAATCTTGGGCACGATTCTATCATCACTCTTCTTGTTCACTGCCATGCTGTGCTGTGCTGGCATAACCTGTTGTGTGGCTGTGAAGGCAGGGAACTGAAACACCTGAAAATTACCCTGCCAAAAAGTAAGGATCCTTTTGAGCTGAATCAGCTATGTGATCTGGTTCAGCACTGAGCTCTGCAGACTTCTGCTCCAATAGGTGAATGGTGAACAAGGCTGGCAATTTTTACCTCTCTTGTCAATATTTTTCAATTCTGTTCTTTCTTAGTACTCTTCTATCCTGCATTTTTCACTCTGTGCAAAACAAACTTAACTGGCTAACCTAGTGGAAAACTGCTCTTCTTTTGAGAAATTAGTTTTCTGCAGCCGGAGCAAATGGAATCAACTCGACAAGGGACCTGAGGAGTGCCAGTTTGAGGGAGGAGCTGGACTGTACAGGTGGGATAGGTAAAGGTGGGAGATAGGACTTCTGTTTTCAGAGCACAGCTCAAACAGATGTAATCATGTGCTAATTTTGTGTAGTTCACTTGCATCAATTGCAAAGGTAGTCTTGACACTCCTTTATCCAGCTGTATTGCCTCCTTTCTTGCAAGTACTGCTTTGTCAGGCCAGGTGTCCTCTTGGTGGTATTTACTACCTTGTCCTCATGGACAAGCAACGACACTGCCTCTGCTGAATAATAAGCAGTAAAAAAGAACATAGTGAAGGAAGGGAAGGATTTGCCTCTTACAGGAAATTTTTTTGAGGCGAGGATAAGTCAAGATCTATTTTTCCATTTGGTATGTAGAGATCTTTGATTCATGTAGTAGTAGGTAAATATGAAGACCGTGCTTGGCATTTGTGCTTAGCCAAGAGCTGGACATCTGAGAACTTGCATTCTGAACATTAGATTTCTGCAGTGTTAAATTTGGGAAAAGGTGAACACTATGTTACACATTTACAGGCAAGTAAGGTCATTTTATGAATGTGTTAATTTTTTAATAGTCAAAACTTCTAATGTTTAGTTTTTCTGACTTATTCTCTTGACTATAGTATGCTTGACAGAACTAATTTGAAGACTGTATTTATATAATTAATATTCATACACACATAAATGTTTACTATAGTGTATATTAGTAAATTTAAAAAAAAGTGACACATTTTTGCCAGGTCCGATTTCCCTTTTGCTTGAGGGATTTCTTTGGCACCATTCAATCTGTCATCTTGCTTCACTCAGTATAGTTTTTCTAAGCATATCTCTACCACTCAATCTAGCTATTATGCTAACTTTGAGGCTACTGGCTTGATACGTACTAAATGGCAGATGATATGCTACTGACTTATTTTTTTTTCTGTTGGACATCTCTACACCAACTACTTAAAACATCTGCATGCAAGATCATCATCTAATTTCATTTCTGTCCTGCATACCTTCTTGCTGATGTGAACAGTCTTACCTTTCTCTTGAGTGGACTGTTATCCATGTGATGAATGGAGGTAACTGGAACAGCCAATCACAGGCATCAGCTATTTGGGTAAGTCAGGCTTTGAGATTCTTGATATTTCTTTAAAATGGGGGAGGGATTGGGATGAAGATGAGCATAGATAGTTTAGTTGTATAATTGTGGTCAGTGGACCATGTGCACTTATTTAAGTCTTTAACTGCGACTCAGAAGTCTGCTGGTCCATGCATTTGTCTAATATTGTATGTTTTCATGGTCTCCATGGCTACTAATTATGTACAGACCATGGTTTTGGTATCGAAAGGCAGTGTTTGGAGATAAAGGCAGCTAGCTAAACTGGGTTTTATAAATTGCAGTACAAGTAACATCTTCAGTATTAAGGTCCATCTATAGCAGAAGTGTGATTTTTGAAATAGCAGAAAATACTGAAGTGCTGTAGTCACTGTAAAAGCAGTCGTAACAAAAAAACCAGTTTGGCTAGAAAAAAGTCAAGGATTAATAATAAAAATGGAATTTTACAGGAAGTGTGAGAAAAAGAAACTATAGAAGGAGTTGATAGCCACATTATGTAAAATCAAAACCATATCGTAAAGGATAGCATCTAGTAAATAATGTAGAGACTGAGGTTATACAAATGAGGTGTAAAGGCTGTTAATGGACAGCAGACAGGCTAAACAGGGAAAAGATTTGTGTGCTTAAGGATTATGCATCTGCAGGTATCTGCAAGCATCCTGTTCACTAGAAAAGCTTAACAAGACCAAAATTAGGAAATTGTTTTTATAAGAATAGAGTAATAAACCAAGTATACTAGATGTTTATAATCCCGATAGTCTCTCCTTAAAAATCCCTCACTGAGCCTTATTCAAAGCTGACAAGTATTGAATCTTTTAGCAATTTTATGAATTTGTTTTTTACTCCATTGTATTAATGGTGAAATTAATCCCACCTAGAGCTCTCGTCTGGTGAAATTAATCCCACCTAGAGCTCTCGTCTGTCCATGAGCTCTCATTTATCCCAGCAAAATTATTCCTATATATGCTGAACGAAATGTGAACTGATCCAGATGATAGTATTTTGCCAAGCCAGCTTTCAGTGAATTTCTTTCAGTTTACTATGAGTAAATGCTTGTGCCCACACAGTAGAGATGGGAACAAGTTTCTGCCAGTGTAAAGAAGGTGGGATTTTTTTCTTTTGCTAATAATGCATGAGAAAAACTGATCTTTCACCAAGACATTAGTGGCCTATGTTCTTGAGGAAAATACTGTTGCCAGGCCTTCAAAACTTGTGTTTTTACTGTAGTGCACTTCTATCAAAATCAGATGTTACATTCTTTAAAAAGATTGCATGGATACCATTACACTTGGTAGCCTTGTGCACCACCCATTGACCGCTGATTTCAGTTTCAGAGTCAGTTGCCTGAGGCTACATATAGTGGTCCAAAACTCAATTACCAGTCATTCACTTAATCATGTTCACAGATGTATGTGCTGTTTGTGTGTCTATGGGATATTTCTCCTTTTTTTGGATACGAAATGATCGGCTTCCTGGTTTTGAAGTAATTGTGCTACTTCTGGTGATGTCTGGTTGATCTGTGAATCTGCTACTGCTTTACTAATGTCTCATCTTCCTTCAGAAGACCATTAGATTCTGTTTATTTTAATTACTTTTCTTTATTAACGTCTATAGAATTACTGGATATTTGTTGAGGTTTCAGAATTTAAGCATAAATCCTATTACAACTGATATAAAAAAAACAAGTTTTGATAAAAGGTGAGGAGTGGGGAAGTACTCCCAAGACTTTCAGCAGTTCCTTTTTCCCCTTCATCTCCTCACCGTGGAGCACAATGCTTGAGCATACCACTCTCTTAATGATTGCAAGAGAATAAAGCATTAAAAACCTTAGCTCTTCTTTAAAAACAATGGAAGATAAAGATGTGAGGCCAACAGATTCCTTCGCTGTCATTTTCTTCCATGTCTGACTTTTCATCTTTGTATTTGGTTTAGATTGTGCTGGCTAAATACTGGAAATGGCTTTTTAGTGCTTTTCTGCTATTCTTGCATTGAAAATACTTTTCGGTTACTGTTATTTCTGTTCTTATGCAAGTCTTATTCTTTCGTGAATTGACAAAGGCATACTTCCTTTGGGACTGACTGTAATATCTTTTGTTTCCTGTAACATGACAAGTTAAACTGAAATCTTCCTCAGCAGTGTTGTTTTCTTGTTTATTTTTTTTCTTTGGGTGTATGTGTCTTGATACAGAGTTTGTTGATCAAATACGTCATATATCTCATTCAGATTATTTTTGGTGTTAGATGAAAAAGTCAACCTCTTGAATGCAACTAGATTGAGGGTTTTCTTATAGAATTTCTACTAAATGTGAAGTGCTTCTTTTCTTGGAACTTTTTTATTTGTAACTGCTTTGAATTGACATGTCTTGGACTCTCAAGATTTCATTATCAGGTTATCAGGTCAACAGTCGTAATCACCTTTGTCTTCTCATTTCTTTCTTAACTTTTTTTTTTTTTCCTTAAATCTGGCAGATGACAAGGCATTTCTTCCACTTTGCCTCACATTCCTGAACAACTTCACAGGCAACTCCATGAAAGGCTTTTCCCATAGTCCATCTTTCCTGTATTAGCATAGCTCTGAGAAGAATGTGTTTTCTGTCAATAATTGCTTATAAATATTACCACTTTTGGCCATGGTTGTTTCTTTCAAGACTTTTTTTCTTTTCTGTGTTTCTTTCATTTTGCAGCCAGTGATCTTTCTAATAGTCTGTTGTCCAGGAGGATATATCTGGAGAATGTACTGCTTTAATGCAATACAGAGGAAGTAATTGAAAGAAATCACTAAAGGAGATTGTGGTGGGTTGACCCTGTGCAGCAGCTGAGCCCCCCCTCCCAGAGGCTTATTCACTGCCCCCGAGCAGGATGAGGGACAGAATTAGAAAAGCCAAAGTGAGGAAACTCATCAGTTGAGATGAAGGCAGTTTAATAAGTGAAGGAAAGGTGTATGCTTTACTGAGATCAGGCTAGACAATACCCACTGCTCTCCATTTACCAAGCCAGTAGAAAGTAAATTTTCCTTGTAGAAAGTAGATTTTGTTAGGCTGGTCCCTGTGTTCTGCTGCTTTTTTTTTTTTCTACCTGTTAGCCAGACAGGTCGAAAAGTCCCATTTTCCTTTGTATGTGGCCTTCTACCAGACAAAAAGCACCAATAAGAAATTTTATAGCTCGTTCTGCGAATCCATCTACCCCCTTTCTTCAGGAATACAGGCAATTTATAGATCAGTGCAAGGAAGCAATGCCCCACTGTATGGCTTTGCCATCTGGTACACATCCTGTAGGATGAAGAAAGACTTTTATGAACATCTTTTGTCTGTTTACATTGTTGGCTAATAGCTTTTCTGCAATTGGCGAGTAGCATTTTTACTTCTCTCATGTGTTAGCTTTTTGTAGTTGCTGAAAAAACTTCAGTGATTCACCTCCTTTTCTTGTCCCTTCAACGGAATCAGAAATGGAAATTCAGCTTCCATACTTTCAAGGAAAGTAAAAAGGAAAATAAAAAGTATACATTCTAACTGTAAGTTCCATTTAAGTCAATATTATATATTGGCAATGTTCCCCTGGGCTGTTGCACAAATGTCTAATGTCAATTACTGTTCATTGATGATGCATCTTAAGATAGAAACTGGTTTTTTTTCTTAAATTTTGTATGTGAATGTAATTGAAAAAAATCCTTTCACTGGGTGCCCAAATGAGATAATTTGAGTAAGGATGTGGTTTAAAGATATTTCAAGCTCACAGTACTTCACAGTTTGACACAGTTCTGTGACTTATCCTATATTAGATGTAATTTCAGATACTAGATTGTGACTGATAGCATTGTTCACTGTGCATAAAGTTCTTTCTGCCAAAATACGTTACTTTTTATTTATACATTATGCAGACTTCTTTTATTTACATAAGTACTTTGCAAATGCTCAGGTAAAAAGGTAGTCTTGAAATTCATATGCTACATAGGCTACATGCTAAAAAAAAGAGTTTTGAAGTCTCTGAGGACAAGAGCCAGCACTAAACTGATATGCAAGGTCATGAAATAAACTTGGATTCTTGTATTAGCTTGGATTCACTCATAACTAACTTTGGCTACTCTAGCCTGACTTTTAAAATATACCTTACTAGGTAAAAACCACTTGTTGGTTATTTAAGAATTTCTAAGAGAACTAGTATAATGTAATATATGAGTTAGGATATCTCTAGGGGCCGCAGTCAATTTGGTTATTAAATAAGATGTCATTTATTAAGTATGTATATAACAGTCTCTGCATCAAGGGCCTACAGATCATTTATAAAAACAAAATTCAGCAGTTGAGAGATGCTCTTAGAACATACATGATACTTTTATCTCAGTTCAGTTTTTCTGTTTTGAAAGAAAGTGAGGGTTTTTCTAGGATTTTTCTGTGCTTGAATATAGGTTTCTTACTAAGCCTTTCCACATCGGGTAACCAGGATCAGATGTCTTGAAAGCATTACATGGACACAGCTTTGTTCTTGCATTTACTCTTCTTAGTTCCTCATTTTTTTCACAGAATACTTTTGTATAGAATTTGTTAGCTGAATAGCTAAAATTCTGCTCAGTTTGTCTGTTCTGTTTTAAACAAATGCTTGTATGAACTCAGTAGTCTGTTCAAATTAGCTAATTCAGAGAAGTATAATCTGTGTGTTGGAATTACATAATGTATATTTGTATTGTATACTTTGCTCTAAGAGAGTCACAAGGCTTTGGATTTTTCCTCGATGTCTGTCATGTTAATATTACCAAAGCTTTACCTTTCTGGATGCGGCCTAAAGTGCAGTCATTAAACTAAAGGGAAGACATGAAATTAAAGAAGAGTATTCTGAAAGTAATAATTATATAGTTCTTTCATAATTAAGGTTTGCAAACCTCTTAATTTACTGAGGCACTACTAGTCTACTGGAAATGACATACAGGGAATGATACATTTTGCCTTTCTCTTACATCTGAGTTTTTACTTATGACTGCATCCATTCTTGCTCCAGGGAATAAGAATTTGAGATGGGAAGCTGAAGAAACTCCAGTAGTTTTAACTTAATGTGGTAGTTGAAAGTATATAACAGTTTCTAAAAAAATGAACAAACATTTCACAATTAACTTATCCTATTGATCAACCTATGTGAACATTACCTTTCTTGTTTGTCTTAAGGGCGGGCTGAAGATTTTTGAATGAAGACAAACAAAAAAATAGTACATGATCCAAATGATGCAAGTTGCAAAAAAAAAAAAAAAAGAAAAAAAAGAAAAAGGAAGAAAAGCTGCAGTTGACACAAGAAGGTGGTTAGCGTTAACATACAGTGTGATGATGGATGTCAGGGGCAGAGGAGGGTGTTAAGTCATTGTTTTAGACTTGTGAGGTGGATTTACTAGAGTTTGTGTGTTCCCTAAGCAGAGAATATTGTGTTGATCCAGTAATTTGGGGATATTTTGGTTGCTCCAGGAATGCTGCATTAAAAGTAGAAGCAGCTTTAAATATTCTTTAAAATGGAATGCATTGCCTTTATTCTCTCTGTGGAGCAGTGCTATTAGGAGCTATATCCCTAGCTACACACTTGTGAAATTAAAAAAGCTTCATGGCTGGAAATATGCCCAAATTCTGAGAAATCTTGTATTTCTGAAGAGAGAGATAAATAGTCAATCAAAAATGGGTATCTGTAACACTTTGTAGGCTAGATCCAAAGAGAGTCATACGTGCCGTGATGCTTCAGTATCTTGATCTTAATAGTTTGGACCATGCAGTGGGAGGGAAGAGAACAGGGTTCAGGTATTTGCATTTTGAACTATTGTTGGATTTTCTTTTCCTGTTAAAGGGCAAGTAACAAAACAGAAATAGTCCATGGAGCAGGGACTAGAATCTAGGTCTTCTCTCCCAGTTGAGCACCCCAGTTATTAGGCTACAGTGTGTTGCTTGTTAATTGTCCAGATGCCATAGCATTTTAATTTTTAGCTGGGTAGTTACCTAGCTTGAGCAGACAAGAAGCTTGTTACTATCCAGCCTTTTAGTTTCCTAATTAAAGTGCTCTTCTGGGAAATAAATGCATATTTTTGAATCCCCATATGCTAACAGGGAATTAAACCCAAGTTCCTTGCCTTTGTGGTACTTGCTGTAATCCAGTATGTCTCTACAGGAGAAGTTCTGGGTTGGTGGTCCCAAGCCATTTGCAGACCCTTGTGTACCTTGCAGTGCTGTTACACAGCCCCCACCACTGTCCTTTCACAGGAGGTGTGTTTGCTGCCTCACGTGTGACCTCTGTGTTACTTTGCACATGAGCTTCCTGGCATGTGTCTTGGTGGAGCTTCAGCCTTCCATAAAGCTTCCACCAGAAAAATTAAGTGCATTTATAATATCTATTTCTAGGGAAATCCTGTGGTGTTTGTTGGACTACTTTGTATAGGACTTGAGGGCCTGAATTTTGCTTGTATGCAAAAATACTTTTATTACATGCTGCCAAGAATTCAGACACCATGCAGATGATGAGAAAACATCATGCTTATCATGTATTTGAATATGGTAATAGCAGGAGCTTCTGGTTTTTGTTGCCATTTAAATAAATTATCTTAACAGTCAGAAAGTTCCGGGGTCACCCAGCCTGGATGCTTTATTAATACACCTGAAGGAATTAAGCTGCTGGACAACCAGATTTTCCTTTCAGTTTTTGAAGTTAGATAAGAACAAATATTTTTTTAAAGAAAATCAAAATAACTAACTGCCTGTTTTACTTAGGAAGGTTTTTCTTTCATGGCTTCTCTGATGCAGTCTTCTTCAGTGTCTTCTCACAACGAAAATTATTTGGCTATACTTTGAGATTGTAGCAAGCAGGAAAAAAATTTTGGGGCGCTCTCTCCAGAAGTCTTCCCCTCACCCTTGTTTACATGCCATATGATTAAAAAAAAGAAGAAAGAAAAAAACATTTGAAATCAGTCCTCCTCCCCTCAATTCACTGCCTTCCTAGATAAATAAATCCTTGGTAGTTCACTGCATTTTTAAATTATGTACACTTAGTATTTTCACAGTTATCATTTTCCATCCTAATTTTTTTGGTAGTAATGGTTCTATGCAAAATCAAAACTGAAGTTACTCAAAGTGATTGGCGTCAAGTTTTTTGGTGGTTTTTTTATGTTTGTTTGTTTGGTTTTGGTTTTGGTTTGGTTGGTTGGGTTTTTTTGTTGGTGGTGGTTTTATGTTTGTTTCTTCTTGAAAAAACATACTATGTTTTTGCTTATTTGCTGGACTTCTTTTAGTCTGATAAGGAAAATAGTCCTGAAAAACATAAAAAGTGCTGATGTGACCTTGTCCATATCTTAGCTAGCAGGTGCCTTTAGAATAAGATGGTACTGCATCATAATTTCCTGATGAGTTACAGCATCATGATGGCATGTGCTCCCACTCAGAATCTATTTTAAGAAAGGACAGAAGCACTTTCTTATAAGTAATCTTGTGCTCAAAAATACTGGATTGGAGTGAAGAAAGTCTACAAAGTAATGATGTTCTGGAGATCAAAAGAGGACTAATGGAAAAGTAATTATTTAATCTGTATAGTTAAAAAAAAATTAGCAGAAAAAAGCTTCAGCAGCATAATCTCTCTTTTTTATATTAGTCTATACATCTGTCCATATAACAGATTCACACAGCAGAAGAAAAACTGAAGACTTCCTCAAAGAAACTCGTGGCCCACTTAATTAGGCAGAACTTTCAGAGACTGTTTAATGTTTACCACTGTAGTGCCCTTAGAAATTGCAGCACGTGTTTTGGAAATTTGTTATCAAATCTTCTGTGTAGCAGAGCATCTCGTCTCTCTGCTAAATGTTCTTATTTTGCCACTGGTTTCAGTTTGTCAAGAAAATGTAGTTCATTTGAGCACAGTAATTGTAAGGGGCAAGTCTTAAGATGAAAACTCTTCAGTATGCTGCAAATACTGACCCACTCTTGGACAAATCTGTATTTTCCCAGAATGTAAGGGTTCTGAAAGTGTTTGAGGATACTCTGTACAATTAATGTGCGTTGAATTGACCTTAATAAGGTCAACACAGGTTTTTATAGACCTGTTAGTTCAGATTAGCTGTGTTTTAACCCAACATTCAGCTACATTTCTAACATTCAGCTACATACACTGTAAACTGAATGTAGAAAACCTTTTGTTATAGCTTTATATTCCACTTAGGGCAGCTGAGTACTACCATTATACAGATTAGTACTAATACATGAAGAAAAACCTAGTACAAAGCTAAATATTTCAAGTCACGAGCCATAACATTTTCTGGTGGACTAGAGTATTTTTATCTTCTTTCTATGCTGTTTTCCTGCAAGCTTCCCATTATCTGAATATAGCTAATTCAAGTGTGCTATTAACACATCACTATTTCTTGACTGGCCTGTGGGAATTATCAAAATTTGGAAAATGGAGCACAGAGGGGACTGACTTCACCTAGCTTGCTTATTTTTACATTAAAAAAATGTAGGTAAGAAATCTTTAGGTCTCTGCAGTCTTCACTTACAAAATTAGGACTGTATTTAATGAATGAGTGCAGTGAATATGTGTATAGCCAGAACTGCATGATTAAATAATTTGCTATGATAAGTTTAAAAGGCTATCACCTCAGAGTATCAGAGGCTTCCAGCCTTTGACATATGAAAATAACTGATTTTGAGAAACACAGAAACTTCCTAAAGAAATTTGACCTATAGAGCAATGGTGCGTTTTTAAGGTTTAATAAGTGGGGATCTGCTGTGAGTAAAAAAGGGATCTTTCTTTGGAAGTAGATATACCAGTTTTGCAAAGCACACTTTTCTATACATGTAATAGAATAATCTCTCTGTAGGTATTGGAATTCTACATTTTACAGGGAAGAAATATTTTTGTGGCAAGCTCCTTCCTAGCAGCGGGCTTGACGTGTTAGAAATAATTCTGGTGGAGGTAGTGTACTGATTCAAATCCAATCAAGAAATTGAAAATTACTCAGAGGATGCAGTTTCTCACGGGTCTCCAAACAGTATGGTATTTTGGTCATGCTTATTTTTGTGACCAGGTAGCCTGCAGGCTAATTTTAAGGTTTCTGTTTAGAGGTACATTGTACACAGAATACTCACTTCATAGGTTCAAAGGGAAAAAACCAAACAAAAAAAAACCCCAAAAGCACACCAAAAACATGAAGAGGAACATTTCCTTCGTGACTGACAGAGCATTTCATGTAAGCAGAACACAAATGAAAGCATATTGGAGATAATATTTTTGAAACGCTGTAACACTGTAAGTGCAATAACTTGCTTTATTTAGTGTGCTTGATATTGGGTTTTGTTCTGTTAAGCAGTTCATCCGTCAAGGTTTGCTTTTGATCTTCAGTAGTGGTGTAGCTTGAGGAACTTTGCTTGTTTACTGACACTGTGTGTGTGGGGGGTACATTTCTGGCACTCAGTTTCAGATTAACATGAGTATTGTGTGACAGAGTGTAGTGGGAAATTGGACATACCAGGAGCTGGGGAATCCTGGTGCGGTCAGCTTGTTAACCTGTGCCTGTTGAGTTGGTTGCCTGAAATGTGAGTTAACAATAATGTTTGCCTGATTCCATTGCATCTCAGTCAAGCTGTCAATAGTCAGTGCTCTTCTATGTGCAGTTTTTTAACGTGAAAAAGAATATTGCCTTCTGAGGAGTCTCCCTCTACATCTGAAGAAATTTGAGCATGCATTTCAACTTGTTATTTCAGTTTCCACTAACAGGATAAATTCCTATTTTCCGGCCTACCATTTGTAAATAACACTCAACTTTTGTTTTCCATGCAATGTCTATGGTCAAAAATTAGGTAAAGACTGAGTGGCAGCTGGCAGATGTCAACAAGCTGCTTAATATGCTATTCATAATTTCATATTCTCTGTAGATGATATTCTAAAAAAACCCTCTGTGTTCTAAAAAGTGTTATAGAAGTTCACAGCATTAAATAAAAGTGATGATGTTTTCTACTTTATTCAAGTTATGCCAACATCAGGCTTTTATCTTGCATTTCTTCTTTCTTTATCATAACACCTTATTCCAGTCACTCCCATGCTCACATCCATTATCCTCTCCCTAACCCACCCTAAACAATAATGTGCCATTTCACTCACATCCTCTCCCTCACCCACTATAATTACTCTTCGGGGAAAAATGAGAAAAAGTAGTTGTAAAAAGAAATTGGATTATTCCTATGCAGACTGAGTTAAGATGGCATTAGTGCAGAATGCAAAGACCAAAATTCTAGATGCTAAGGCAAATGCTTCTAGGAAGAAGTAGTTTGATGAACTGTAGGAGGAGAAATCACATTTGACTTACGGTCTGCTAATTACAGAAGGTGTAGTCTGTAATTTTTAGTCAAATTCAGCTTGCATTAAAGGGGAAAAACCCCAAAAAATCAGACTGAGCATATATAAATTGAGGTAGCGAGCTAAAGGGAAGTCAGAAAGAGCAGCTGAATGGTTTGTGATGCTGTGCAATCTGTTTAAAGTCATTGTATGAGACTCTGAACTGCACTGAGGGCTGCAAAAGGAAAGGCTTCAATTGGCTGACCTCTAGCTTCTGTGAATGGTGCAATACATTAGTCTCGGTTTTATCTAGATCAGAAGGCCATTGCTGTGCTTTGCATCTCTCATTTAGCCTGGGTACCTGCATTTCCATTCTGTGAAAACCACGCTGTGAAAGTGGGGAGCGCTCCCGTTTCCCCCAGAATGGAACTGGTAAGTAGCCATGGTAAGCACTACTGTGCAAGAACTACAAAGTACTCCTCTGTTTCCCCAGGCTTTGATACAGTATCAGAAGCCCAAAAAATTAAAGGTGACATGTTGAAACTTCAGGAGGAAGGAAGTTGTTAATAATAAAAGGATGTAATGCGGAGGGGGAAAATAGATCAGAGAGGCTGTCAAGTTAAATGCAAAAGAAGGCAAGCCCAAAAAAGACTGTTGAGAATCAACTTGCTAAAGGCATAGCACCTAGTAATAACTAATGTTCATGGTATCAGGGAGCTGAAAGTTTGTCAGAGTGTTGGTGGAGTCAGTAGCTGATCAACACAAGTAAGAGCTGAAGAAAATAAAACCATCATGAGAAAGTTGAAT
This sequence comes from Mohoua ochrocephala, assembly GCA_013398855.1. Lineage (NCBI taxonomy): Eukaryota > Metazoa > Chordata > Aves > Passeriformes > Acanthizidae > Mohoua > Mohoua ochrocephala. The sequence continues at coordinate 23,640 of VZTA01022311.1, forward strand.
GTGTGTGGGGGGGTCGTTTTTATTTTTTTAACATGAAGTCATTTCACCTTGAAGGTTTTTAGCAAGGGTTCCTAATTCTAAAGTAACAGAACTCTGAAAGGAAGTGTTTGGTTGCTTTTTTAAGGGAATATTTCTGGTAATTGTAGCAACTTTAGACCAAGAAGTCTGAATTCTGCATTGGTTACACTTCAGAAGCTCTAAAAGAAACTATTATATTTTCAGCATATCTGCTAGTATGTTGGGGAAGGACTGATACAGCTTCTCCTGAGGTTAATTCGCTCAGTCTGCTGGAGGTTTTTTGAAATATCTCATGATGCCTTCAATATGAGGCGTATGATGTAAATTTGCATTTTCAAAATGCTTCAAATGGTTCTTAAAGAAATTAAAGTGTCCTGCAATAAGAAGCAAAGTCCTTCCACTTAATAGTCAGTTAATAATTAGAAAACTGTAGGAATAAATTGTCAGACTTCTCAGTAGAGGCATTTACAAACAGAATCATGTAGGAATCAGCTCTGCGAGCTGGCATGGTTAACATAAGATAATACAAAACAGCTTCTGTACTACTTACTGCTTCTCATATGTCAAGTTGCAGGAGGCATAAATGAAATTATGGGTTAGTAGTTGTAATTATAAATATCATTATAATGTCTTCAAAGTTAACCTGTACTTGGATAAAATTTGTACTTCTAGTCTTTATTGTAATAATAGTATGTAGTAGTGATCAATTAATTTTTTACAGCAGCTGTAAAAAGACTTTGCTTGCCTACTTTAGAATCAAGGTAGCAGATGCCTTTTATATTTTTACATAATTTTATGGAGATTAGCACATAGATTTGCTCGAGCATGAAAAAAAATAATTTGGCAAATGACAATTACTTAGGGATTCTACTGGTTTCTTTGAGATTTTGAAAATGCTTTCTTATTCTGTAAAATACATTTGATATTGATTGCCACTAAAACTGAGACTTTCCCATTGTCCTTAATGATACTAAAAGCTATGTGGTCTTACTAGTAGTCTTAGTCTTAAGCTCAGGGTTATTAATTTGGGGTTAGAGAGGAACTGTCTAACAGATTAGGTTGAAAACAGTTGTACTTCTTTAGTCTTTAGTTGTGAATGTGGTTCACTTTCTTGGGATTGTCTGAATCACTGGATGTATTTCTCTGTAAGAATAGGCTGGATACTTGCTGCCAAAGACAGAAATAGAATGCAAGGACTTGGGAGGAATTGAATGGTGAATGTTAATATGTTGCTTTCTAAGCTCCTTGCAGAAGAATCTCCTAATAAGCACCAACTGTCACATTGAAATTAATGGGAATGCAAAACATCACACTCTTTATTCAGTCTTTATGCAATACAACCCTTTTTGCTTAATTGTCTTTGTCTTGCCTGTTTTTTTAGTCTACAAATCCTAATCTAACTTGGGACCACCAGCTACTATTGCAATGCAAGTCATATTTAGAATTAGGAAGCACTCTCAATGTCTAATTTGTTTTACAGATGCTTAAATACTGTTATATTTACACTAGAAAAAAAATGCTGCTTAAATGTTCTAAATTTAGGAGTGAAAGGGCTTTGTGAAGACTTATTACTTACACATATTTGGCATTTTGTTGTGAATTTTCCCATTAACTTCAATTAAACATGTTGGTGCTCTCAGTGGAAATGAATATGTAAGTCTTCACAGCATTGTGCTTTAAGTGGTGAGGGAACAAGCGAATGCAGTTGGCAGAGTGCAAAGTAACAGCCTGTGTTTGCCTGTGTAATTGTCAGTGGTCAGAGCATGCAAGTAATCTGCATTGCAGGACTACAGAGCAAACAGCCAGCATATTTGCACCCTAAATGGTAAATAAAGTTTAGTTTCAGATTATCACAGACATACGTGAATTCAGTGCAAATAACAGAGGTGTAACATTAGCTGCAAATGACTTACACTAGGATTTTGTTGATGTTTTAAAAGCTACCGAGAATTAGATACAAGTCTGAAAATAGTAAAGTAGCTAACTATTTGTAAACTCATTTACTTAGTATGCTGATTTCTCATACAGTGTTACTCTGCTGTCAAGCTGTACTACTTGCTTATGATTGGTATTAATAGCATTTACGTTCATTAATATTTATGAGTTAAAAGTATACATGAGTTTTTAGAAATGTTGTCATGTATCAGGGTCAAAAGTCAGGAGCAATAAACAGAAAGTATTCTGGGCTGCAGAACAGCTAGAGAAATTAAATCTGGGAACTGTTTCACAAACAAAAGATTTGATTTGAATATGAAATTCTTTTCAATAGAAGTGGGAAAAAGATGCAGTGTGAGAATGTAGTGTGACAATGATGGATGCCAGAAGTATCACCTGCATCTTCCATACATTCTTTTGCCTTTAGAGATGAAGGCAGAATCTGTGCCATAACTCACCAAGATGCGAAATGCTGATTAGGCATTTGACCCAGCTGGATCTGGTGAAAGGCCTGTGGTGTCGGCTGGTGTGTGCATAGTGTGTGTTCAGGAATCCCAGCCCCTTATAGGTTTTATGTGATCTGAAATACCTGTAAATAAATAATAACCTAAACTACTGTGTTTGGTTTAGCTCTGCGTTTCAGAACTCCAGGACAGACCTTGGCTTATTCAGTCCATCTGTAGCATCATTCTTTGATAGGGTTGTGCAGGAAAATGCAGATCTTAACCAGAACGGGGTTGCCCAGCACGTTGGCCATCTGTAAATACTGGCTCCCTGCCTTCTGCTACAGACTTTGCCCTAATTTTGGCAAGGAAGTAAAAGAGTTCAGCTTTATTTTCATCAAGTAGTAGAAATTCTTGCCAGTTTAGTAATAGATGGATAGAAGGCTTGGCAGTATTCTTGATGCCCATTCCCCTGCTTCCAATCTTGGCCTTGAGATTTTGGCACTATAAGCTTCCTGTGCTGTGTATTACCATCATTCTACTACAGTTTTGATCTCTAGGCATGGGAAAGAAAAATTTATAGTAGATAGCAATTATTCAATGGGCATCAGGTTTAAGTATTTTCAAAATAAACATTTTATCAAAAAAACCTCCAGCATTTTTTACTTGAACATCACTCTCAAGAATCCCATTAATTCAGCCTGCTTGTCAAGGTATGCTTTTCCCTTCAGTAATAATGAAGTTGGTCTGGTTCTTATTTGTAAGAAATTTTGCCATCCTAAAATTGGCAGGCTGTAGGTAGTTTTGTGAAAGGGAGCTGATGCTTTTCAAGAAGAATTGCAGCTTGTAGTTCTATGCAAGTGACTGAACAAATAAAGTTAATTTTGCTTTATAGTCTGTTTTAGGTTTGGGTTTATTTTGCTGGGGTTTTTTTTACCATTGTGGAGTAGTGCTGCCATTGACAACTTGAATGCACAGAACAGGTCTAGAGTGTGCAGTCAGAGAAACACCTATGCTTTCTTGACCTCAAAAATGTATTCATATTCCATGAAAGACAGTTTGGACACTGTAACTTGCTTGTGGTAATTTTTGTGACAATTTGGATCTGTGCTCAACAGATGAAGGGCTTTGGTTTAAAAAACACAGCCTGTTCTGCTCAGAATTTTAGAGTTCTACATAGAATTTTAGAGTTAGTCTGAGAGATGATATCAAAAGACAGTTTTGAGACATGTGCATGTGTTAAATGTAAAACTTTTTCTTACAATGCTTAGCATACCTTTGGCATGGTTTAGATTTTTGAAGTGGTAATTTTTTGAATAAAAATTATAAAGGCATATATCAAAATAGTTTAAAGATGATAAGACACAGTGGTATAATACTATCCATAAGAAAGAACAGATTATAGTTGTACATTTCTGTTACTGTATTCCTTCACCTTTCTTAGAGTTCTGAAGACAGAACTGCATGCTGTTTTCAGTAGCTTTTCAGGGTAGAGGAGCATGTCTTGTTACTTCAGGAATGCAATAGTGCTTGCATTTATTCAAAACTCTCGGTTGTTGTCCCTCTGACAAATTGACACAATACTCACCAATGATTTGAATCTAAGCAAATTCTTCTAAAATGCAAGTTGATTGCTCTAAATTATGGAAAAGCCCATCTAAATGTGCTGAGTAACTTCTCTGTTGTTAATGAAGGTATATTTTTTTGCTGCAACATGGTTTTGCATGTTTAAGGTCAATGATTATGAAAAGGTCTCAGTGGAATTTGGTCATGCCCTAGCAGAACACAGTCATGCTTCTTGCAGATCTCAGGTTTGTCTGTCTAGTGAAGTACCGTATTGTTGGTGTTTAGCTCCAGTCAGCAACTAAGTAGACGTGCAGCTGCTCGCTCGCTTTCTGCTCCCTTCCTCCTCCCAGCTGTGGGGAGGAGAATCTGAAGAAAACTGAACCTCGTGGATTGAGGTAAGAACAGGTTAATAACTGAAATAGAATAAAATACAATAATACTAATTATGACAATGATAATAATAGGGGGTGGGGGGGGAGGAGAGAGGGGGATTGAGAGAGACAGAGAGAACCCGTCAATGCCCTGAAGTCTCAGGAAAGGGCTCTGCTGCTAAAGAGACAAGAATTAACAAAAACCACCTATACTACACCCAAACCCCCCATAAATAGCACTAACAATACAAAAGAGAAGCCCAAACTCAACAACCACCCGACCCTGCAGCAGAAGCCAACACCAAACCCGTTACCCCATAATAACGTTAAAAGGTTGGATCCAACTGCCAATCCTCCCAAAACAAACCACAAAGACAAGAAAAGCACCATGTATGCCATAATAGTTCCTACTTGGCTTCTCTCCAAGGCCTACCCTGCTAAACAATTGTTGTTAAATCTCAAGTACAGGAACCCCCCATAAACCATTAACCCTCTTCTATTATTCGTCCCAATAGGAATAATTCCTGTTTATTCCAAACGGAATAAAACTGAAGAGAAGCAGGTGTTGCACAATACAATGGTGCACCACACCGATGCCCAGCCTGTCCCCCAGCAGTGATCAGCCTGTCCCAGATGACTCCCCCTAATTCATATACTGGGCATGAGCCTCAGTGATATGGTGTTCCTTTAGCCAGTTTGGGTCAGCTGTCCCGGCTGCGCTTCCTCTCAGCTTTTGTGCATCTCCTCACTGGCAGAACATAGGAAACTGAAAAATCCTTGATTTAGAGTAACACTACTTAGCAACGACTAAAACATCAGTGTGTTATCAACAGTATATTTTTGTACTGAATCCAAAACACAGCACTGTACCAGCTACTAAGAAGAAAATTAACTCTATCCCAGGTGAAACTGGGACACATATAAGGACTCTTAACAAGTAACAAACATGCTTCTTTGCTTTTAAAAACATCTCTTTGCAGTCTCCTGAGCTCAAGTGTTGTTGAGATATTTACCTAGGATGACTGAGTTCTTTAATAATGGGACTGCTTTTAAAGTAACTTATGCACCAGTATACATTTGTAGAAATGAAAATTTTGCCTGTCTTAAAAAATGAGTCATCATTGTCTCTAGAATTTGTAGAACAATGAGCTTTCATATGGAATCATAGAAATTGTTTGGATAGAACCTCTGGAGGTCTTGTGCTGAATCTGAACAGCCAAGCCACATTTTTATTCCCATTGACCCGTCAAATATGTAATTACATTTTGAATGGTTTTAAGTTGCTACTAGGTAACATTTTAGCTTCCTCTTTGCCAGATTGACTAAACTCAACTCCCACAGTCTTTCTTCTTTGTGCATGTGCTCTGGGCCCCTGACCATCTTGGTGCTCCCTACTAGACCCTCTCTAATTTTTCAACATTACTCTTCAGCTAGAGATTCAAAACTGAACACACTGTTCCAGGTGCTGGGTCACAAGTGCAGAGTAGAAAGGAACTTGCTTGGATCTGCTGGGCACCCTTCTTATTTTGCTTAGTCGTCAAGTTTCTTGGTTTCTCTGGATTGAAGCTCTGACATTCATTAGATTAGCTACTCCCTGTAATGTAATGCTCTCTACAAATTTCCTGGGGTGTAGACTGTCTCATCATTCAGGGTGCTGATTTAAGAAAAAAAACCCAAATGAAAAAAACCACAAAACCATTTAAAATCAACCATTTGGGCCCCAATATTAACCTCTTTGGTATTCTGGTCTTTACAAGCTGCTAAGTGAATGTTGACTCATTTCTTGCTACTTTTTGATCTAGGCAGGATGCCTAATTTTCAACCTAACAGTTTACTCTTCCGCTCTGTGCTTCTCAGCTCCCAGACAATGCTGTGTGAGATAGTGCCAAGAAACCTCAGAGAGATTTGATTCCATGAAATCCGTAGCTTTTCCCTTAGCTGCCTAAGTAGTCATATCATTAAAGCAGGCAGTCAGGTTGGTCAAGTGTAATTTGACCTTGGTAAAACAATGTTGGCTGTTTCTGGTTACTTTATTGTCCATCTTGTGTTTGAAAATTGACTCTAGGTGGGCATGCTCCGTGTGGGTTTCTTTGGTACTTTCTAGTTCAGGTTATCTGGCCTGTTCTATGGGTCTCTTCACCTTTCTTAGGGATTAGCCTTTTTTGAAACCGTAGGACCCCTAAAACACCTCAACTGTTAGAATTTTTGGTAGCTGGTAGCAATCTCATAATTACATTGGCCAACCTTTTCAGCTACCTTAGGTGAATGTCTTCTAGCCTCAAGGGTCTGAATACAGCTACACTAAATATTCCAAAACTGTTGGTCCCATACTGTTGGTTTCCCTGCCCTTTCCCAAACCCTGCCAGTACCTGCAGTTCTCTGGCAGCAAGCTGTGTCTGTATGGAACAGGAAAAAAGAGACACAGAGTACTTCAGTCTTTCCTGTATCACTATCAGTGGGTTGTTTTTACCCATCCACCAGGAGAATCTTGATTTCCTGAACTTCCTTTTACACTAACAATACCCATAGGATGTTTTCTTGTTGTCGTTTACGTTCAGCAAAACAAGTCTTCCTGATTCTTGTCAGCGAAGGATGCTTTTATTCTCCCCCTTTGTTGCCTGTTTCTACTTGTATGTTCTACAAGTCATTCTTGTCATCTTCTTGTAGAAAGAGAGCGTCCTATCCCTAACTATGTGGATAAGCACGTTTTGAATTACTGTGAAGAGCAGAGGGGAGAATGTTTTTAGCATTTGCTTTGTTAATGGAACTCAGAGTGGTATAGAGTTTTTATATTGCCTGTCTGTAATTAAGCAAAAGGTGACAAAGTAAAAGGGATTTGGAAAAATACCCACAGTAAACCTTCCTACTGCTATCAATGTTCAGGGCTTGGAAAGCATGTTTTAAGCAGCTTCTTACACTTGTATTTCTAGTCAGTCATGAACATCATTTTACCTCTGCAGACTAGGAGAAATCTCAACTTACTGTTTGAGCTGAATAGTACCAATTGCCAATAGACTTTAAAACATGGTCGTTGAGACAAATGAATTATGGAGGAGGTTTCAACTTTAGGTGGCAATGCATTAATGCCCCTTGATAAAATCTAAATAGTCTTTCTTTGACTATTGGATTCTGTTTCAGGATCAATGGCTTCAGTAGTCAATCTTTCTGAAAATAGAAATGTGTGATCTTAAAAGCATGAGTCCTCTCCTTCCACATAACTGTTATTTATCCTTTAAAATAAATGGAATACTTACTGTTGATTTGTCTTTCTAGAACGTAACAGTAGGCAACTAGAACTTTGTTTTCCAAAGTGGACTTTGTGTTCCTGTTCTGACTATTGCCTAACTATGTTACCTGTCCATGCCTAAAGCACCTACAGAACGAGCATGCTTTGGATGTGAGAGCACTAGAGACTTTCATTGGACCAAACTGAAGCTCTTGTATTTGTTTGGTGCTGTCTGCCAGCAACAGACAGGGAAATCTTGGAGCAATTGATATTTCCTAGATAGATAAGAAGAAGATCTGCCCAGCCAGAAATTGAACGGTGCTCCTAGGAGCCATGATATTTACATGGCCAGAAAATATATTACGTGGAAGAAAATTAAGAATGCTAAAAGTGTGCTGTCTTTCAAAAACAACACTAATAACACAATTCCTTTCAATTTTCTTTCCAGTTGAGAGGTTATTTAAACATAACTTTACCGTCATCAGCAGTAGTAGTAGTTATTTTTTTCTTAACATAGAATTTTTGTTGAATTTTGTCTTCCTCAGTAACCTCTACTGCTTAAATCCCAGTAGTGATACCCGTATACCTTCTTGTGTGAGGAAAAAAAAGATCTACTTGTTGAGTTGAAAATTCTTTCATGTAGTATGAAAGATGGTCATATATGTAGCCCTCAAGGGACAGGCTGTGAGAGAGTTCTAGTTTCAATTTTGCTTAGCGAAAGAAAAAATTATTTTTAGGGAGTTAGTTTGTTGTAATGAAGTTCTTAAATCCCCTGTCAAATGAGTTTGTTATACTGAGTAGCTATTTATTGACACTTGTGGTCAGGCAACTAAATTTTCTAGCGATAAAGTCTTATTTTTAGTAGTACGTCATTGGATGATTTGCAGTTACATATGCGTTTGCCTTTGTGATATGAATAATTTTGAATAAGGACCTCCCCTCCGCCCCCAGCAAATAACTCAATTTTATTTCTGACATGCTTCTACCATCTTTATTGTTGCTATGCTTTGCCTGTGTCTTGTACTGTTCTCGCTATACTTAAAACATTGCAATTCCCAGACTTGCCTTCTGCAGCAGACAGACTCCCTTAGGTCTATTTCTCAACTTCTAATCTTAAAAAAACCATAACAAGTCCAGATATTTTGCTTTTTCATTCACTGAAATTGTTGGCAGGGACAGAAAAGGACTTCTGATTTGTGGAGCATTACCTTGGCAGGAGCAGAGACAGGAGTGGCTGTTGGATGTTAGACTCTCGAGGGAGCTGTGAAGAGTCCAGAGCAGCCTTTGCTATGTTCTCTGACTTGTTTAGGTTGACTTTTTTTCTGAAATAACTACAGTTTTTACAGATGCTGTTTTCTCTTATGTAATATTCTAAGTGGATCTTTTTATTCCAGAGATCTTTACAAGTAAAGCTTTCTATTCCAGGATCATTTTCCTGTGCCTGGTGTTACATCTTGATAACATGGGCAGAGCTCTAATTACAAATAGTAAATTAGTCTTTGCAACCTGCAAACTGTTCCAGAGACATGACTAATTTTTTAATGGCAATGCTTCTAGAAATCATACAACAGGGATATGAACTAGGCACAGTTAATGTTAGTATAGAGATTAGTATTTCTGCTTTGAATTGCCAAGCATACATGACATACCTTATACAGAATATCCCCTGGGTCACTGAGTCATGTTTTAATATCACACCCTACTTCTTAGGTCCCGCAGTGGGTAAAGTCAGCTGTATAACTCCATATTATTTTTTTTCTAATTACAGGGATTATGGACTATTGTCTGTATCCTGAATTACTTATTTCATTAAAATTTCTTCTTTCTTGCTTGAAATTTGATAAAGAATTGTCTCAGAAGATAAAGCAGCGTTGAAATCACAAAGATCGAACATGAAAGTATGACGTTTCCTATTGTAGCAGTTGTTGTTCTCCCTCTCCTTTACTGAGTGTTTGTTACCACACCAAGTCCAACTCCCTGTTTGCACCAGCACAGCAGTTTGTGGAGCTGCAGTGTAAGTTAGATTAGTGTATCCTTTCTGATTTTTCTGATGGTTTAGTGACTGTTTTTGACTTACCTGGTACTTATAAAATTGCTGCAGAAATTGTTCTGTTGGCACAGCAAAAGGGACAGTCGAGGTGGGAGCAAGAGACAAGAATTTGGCACTCCAAGCTGACATTTCTGCTGAAGTTAAGTTACAAAGTGTACTCATGCCTTTGTTCTTTGGCTTTGAAAGCCATTTCTTCAGACTAACAGACAAAAAAACTTGTCCTGGAAACCCTTAAGTTCCCAAGTACGTCCTTCATCTGATCAAGTTTTAAAAGACTTAAATTTCTACACATATCCTGAGAGAAAATGATTTATGTTCTGTGGTACAGAACTTTCACATCAGTCTGGCATGTGCTGACCATCCTGAATCCCTTAATCTGTGACCCAAATCTTGCTTGGTAATGCAGACATGAAAAGCACGTCAAGAAGGATGTCTATGTGTTTGGAATGCCAGTGTCTCTTCCACCCTGCCAGGTGGATACCTGGGCACAAAGATGTTAGAATCTGCATTATCTGACAGGAAGAAATAACCTCCTTGTAGGGAATTCTGTTCTCTAGTGTCTTTGTTTCCTACTTACCTCTCTATGTATTTGAGGAATATTACTGGGATTATTGTGACCTAGCAATGCCTAGCTGCTCTAAATGGCCCTGAAAATACACTGGCAGTTCCAAGATGCTTCAAAATTACTTTTTGAATTGTGCTAAGAACTGATGCTTCATTATGTGATTTGGTACATGGTCTGTAGTGGCTGTTGCCTGTCTTGGTGTATGAAGGATGTTTTTTCCCCCACTGGTCTCCTCCCTTTTGGTGGAACAGGTGCACTCAGGGCACCTCTAGGCTTTTGTCAGTTACTCGGGGCTGCTTACAACAGGTAGAAGTACAGTTGTAAAAATATGCTTAAAACAAACTGCTTATTCAGAACCTTGAAAATAGTTCTTGAAGGTTTCTTGTTTTCCCTTTGAGGAACCACTAGTTTTAAGAAAATAATAAATAAATAGAAAAGTCAGTAGAAAATGATCTGGCTATATGATTAGCAGTAGGTCAATAGTACCAAACTTGAAAGTTGGACTGAGATTATTAAAAGTACTCAGTTATCATTGAGAAGTTTATTTTAGAAATATACCTTGTAAAACCTAGTCTAAATATATGGTGCTTTTTCTAGATCTGAAATACAGACAAGTGAAGTCTTTCTTGAGATAATTCTTTTAATTTGAAAACCTCCACTGTGGAATAATGCCCACTAATTCATAAGTGGTGGTGAATCCTAGGAACATGTGTGGCATGTAAGAATCTCAGAAAGTGTGACAAACTTTCTTTATCTTTATGAAAGGCAGATCTGCTGCCCACCAAAGGTAAACCATCTTTGAGCTGTAAATGGGAAAAGTATATATATAAGCTGTTCTGTTCTGTTGGATAAAAGTGTAAGTAGTTGCTGAATGTGCTTGTGTGTAAGCTCCGGGTACTTGGTGATTCTTTCAAGGATATGTGTTCCACATAAATAAGCGTGCTGGATCTGAGAACTTTTTATCAGAAGCAAGCAGTTTTGAAGCACAGCAGAAGCTGTAATAAAAAATTGCAAATGAATTGAGTTTTGCCTCATGGTTGATGCCAGAAGTTTATCTTCAACAGGTTTTGCACAAAACACTAAATACTTCATCTTGATGTTTGAGAACATTTGCCAAAGAAAAAGATAGCTGCCTACGTGTGTTTCTCTCTGCATCCCATGGAAACTTTTTGATATTAAGACATTTCCTTTCTACTCTTCTAAATTCACTTCTGAGAGACGCCTTTTTAGTCTGATGTTCTAGAAGTTGTTCTAGCTGTTTGTTCAGCTAGTCATACCTGTCCCCTTCCCTTCTTTCCACTCATGACATGGCTTTATGTTTCAAGTAGAAATTTGTATACTTCATGACTTCTCTGATCCAGGGGATTTTTTTCAATCTGTTGCCTTGTTCAAAGAGTCCTTTGAGGAAGAAGTATTTCATTATATTATGTTACTTCCTTCCAGCATGTGTCTAGTTTTCATCATGCTTTGTTTGTCTGAGCCTTTGATCCCTAGAACTGAAAGGTGCTTTCAGTTTGGTGGTACCTGTTCTATAACAATGAAGGAAATGAAACATTTGCTCCTGAGTACTTCCTAAAACATTCATTTGGGTGCCATTTTCTCTCCATTCCTTGGCCGGGATAGGGGTTCATTGGCTGACAGGTTTTTTGGGGTGGATGGTCTCAAGAGGAAGTTAATATTATTTCTTCCCCCTTAAACCAGTTCAGAAGCAGGATTGAGAGATATGACAGGTCAGTCTTATTTCCTATGTAGTTTATTTACTGTCATAATTTTTTATTTCCTTGCTAAGCTTCTTAATTATTAATCTCTACTTCCCTGTAATCTGTAGAATTTTTTTGAGCAAGCAATACATATGTTGGCATCAGCTAAAAGACGCATTTTTACTTTTTTGAGGTATTTAGTATGGTATGTATTCTCCTCACTGATGTATGTAACATAGAACAGGTTTTGGATGAGGAGGATATAGAATAATATTTTGTTTCAATCAGTTTTGAAAGAGGTTAATAGGCCACAACCTACAAGACTACCACAAAAATTTTTGGATGTGGTTTTGGGGTTTTTTTTAATGCTTTTGCATCATCTTACCAAAGCGTGACAGCAAATACAAACCAAACTCGATTTCATACTACATAGGCATAGTATCTCTAGGTACTCAGATAATGCAATATAAGAATTGGCAAGGTAGATGTGATCTGCTGTATTGCTACAGAAGCTTCATGGTTGCCACCGTCAGGATGTTACTTGACTGATAATGGGAAATCTTCCTTGTTGGCAACTTACCAATTGAGTCATTCATGATTATTAAAACAGGGACTGCAATAAATATATAGACAGCTTACTATATGGATTAATTGTGAAGGGTAAAGTTACCTATTTTTATGTCTGTATTTCTACATGATTTTGAGAAGCGAGTGAAAAAGCTTTAGTTGCAGTTTGAAATAACCAAAATCCTTTATTTGACTGTGGATGATTAAACTTGTTCCAGATTCTCTCTTGTAAAGTATTATTGTTACGGTTCTGGGTCTATGTATATGTTTATGTCTACACATATATTTAGGTTTTACTTCTTTGTTTTAAGTAAGCTGTAGGTATGTCAGATGTCAGAATTTTGTCATGGAGAGAATTCTTGAAAATTGGTGCTGGTGCTAACTTGCATACTGTAAAATTTGAGGTATTACGTGATCATGAGAATGTCTTTATCTCATAACGCCTGTAGGCTTTATGTATGAAGAAAAGACTGTTCAAGAAATCGTGATGGTTCTTGTAGCTGTTAGGGATCAAGAAAGATACAGCATAGAACTCCCTTTTTGCTTGTGTAAAATGAAGTAATAAAGGCATATGCTGACCTGAAGATGTTACATGATCTCTGTAAACAGTAAGATGAAGATATGGGCATTGCACTGGCCTACTGCAATTGCTCATCTCTTAGGGAGGACTTTTGTGGGCAAACTACTGCAGGATTTTCAAGATCAGAGAAGGAAACAATTCACTGGCTGGCTTCATTTCTTTTCCTTGAGAATCACTGTTGTGTGTTCTAAATTAACTCCTTGAGTTTGGGGTTATAGTAGTGTATCTCAAACTGCTGAATGTGCAGGAAATATTTTTTTAAAAATAAATCTGTTCAGATACATTTAACTAGAATTTGCTGCTTTTCTTCCTTAAGCTTCTGATTTTCAATCTGTTGATTTGTGCAAGTGATTACCAAAAATGGAACTCCCTACAAATACTGCTGAGCAGCTAAAAATGTCATGAGTGCAACTGTTGGTGAGACTCATTTTTAGAGATACAATGATGCATTATTACATTGTGTTGTGCATGGCTTCTAATAATGTAGATTTGGTGGGTTTTTTTAGTATTAGCATTTCAGTTGTATTAAAAAATTTGGATTTTTTTTGCAAGGAGAATTTCTTATTAAAATACTTAAGGTATGTGGAAAAATGAATATTAGGGTCTTTCATTTTTATATGATTCATACTTCTGTCAAGCAAAAGGTGGCTCCTTTAAGTATTTTCTTAGAAATATGATGCATTTGCATAAGGATCCAAAATAGATAACTTCTGGTAGGATAGCAAAGTCATAAACAGCTTTCTGCATATTGTTGTTCATTGGCTGGGGTTTGGTTCCCTTTTTAAAATTTTTTTTAAAATTTGTTTGTTTTCTTTTGTGCTCATATTTCACTGTGAAATGAAATAATTGTTAAGGACTTCATGTCTAACAATACAGGCTAACTCTTTTGAGCCATGCATACATGTTAAATTGTAGTACATAGTAAACATGTGTAATATTTTATGTTAGAATCAGAAAATACAGAAAGGAGAATTACATGTGCTAGTTTTGTAGCTCATGTAAAACTACTGTTGTCATAATTTGATATTAAATAAGAACATAAAGTTGTCATACTTTATCAAATCTTACATCTTTCTACTTTACTGTCCCAGTCCTGATAGTGACTACTTACAAGTGCTTAAGAAGACAGCAGAAGTGTTCTAAAGTTGAAAGGATCTTTGCTTCTTCGCTAACTTGATATTTTTTTAGGCCATTAGCATATATGCCCCATATCAGGCATGTTCCAGAATTACATGTGTTAGTTTTGAGACTGTTACAAGAAAAACAAGCTACTTTTGGGTTGCTTGTCTTTTTGGTTAGCGGTTCCTGGCTGTGAGAGTTTGGACACTTACATCGTACTGCATTCAGATGTATTTCCTTTGTGTGCTTATGAATTTTCTGCCTTCCTGAATATCTTATGCTTTGTTTTGCAGTGAATGGGAAGCACTTGAGATGCCAGTTATTCTGTTGTCTTTTTGTTCACATGCAGTTCTATTAATTTTCTTTTCAATAACTATATCTTCCTAGTAATTTGACACATTTTTGTGTAGATAACCTATGCATAGTTTTTAAGAAGCATCTGAATAGGACTTATTTATGCTGGTGTTGCAACAAAATAGTTGCACTTGTCATTGGTAATTGCTTTGAATTTTTTTCAGTTACGAAATCAGCTATTTTATTTTGCATAACTGTATGTTCATTGCATTATTTGTAAAGAGTGCATACATTTGAGCTGATAAAAAGAGCCATTTATATTAATGGAATTAAAAATTTTGAATGGAGAAGACAGTAAGTCATGCAGAAAAGGTTTAAATCCCTTCTGACATGGTAGCAGGAAAAATAATCTTTCGGTAGTCTTTTCTTCTGGCTGTCAAATTTGAAGCACATTTATTACTTGAACAACTTGCTTCCATTTACATGAAATTTGTGTCATATAGCAGTATATATGAAAATTTAGTGTCGTGCATCATACTAATATGTCAGATTCCAAATACTATAAAATTTTTGGTAAATACGGTATTCTGTAGTATCATCTTTATTAATATGAAGCACAAATGTGCATTTTTGATGGCATAATAGCATAATTTAAATTGGAGATGGCTTTTCGTTTTGCTGCTATGCATGCATTAATCTAAAATACCTGGTTTTCTTAGAATGTGTTTAAAAATGTCTACAGGTGTGTGAGGACATGTTTAGGTTGTACAATGAAATGTGGTGCAGGAGATGGCAGATGAGGTAAGTCCAAGATAGCACTGGACATGGGAACAGTACATTGCGTTACGGTGGGTCTGTGCCTGAGGCAAGAAACCCTTTCCAGAAGAGATAATGGCTTGTGTTTGAAGAGACATTGTCAAAGTCCTGCTGCATTTAAGAAATAGGCTGCATTAATTAGGGGTTCTTTGTGTAAGACACCTTCCCTCTCTCCTAACTTTATATATTTCTTTTTGGACCTTGAAATGTCTTGTAACTTTGATGTCATTTTTAATTTAAGATATTTTTCCTTGCTCTACTTTAATGCTTATATTCATTAAAGAAAAAAAAAACCCGAATCTATAATTTATATTGTTTTTAAATTTAATTTTAATTAATATGGAAACAAAAATAGGAACTGAAAGCTTATGAAGCTGTTTGGGAATTGGTTGTCAGCTTGAAATTGAGGAATATCTTTCATCTTTAAGTAAACCCTTAATATGCTGAGTGACTACTTAAACTGAAAATGAGATAATGTAATAGGAGAATTCCACAGTGATTATTTTTATTTAGTTAATGCCCTTTCATATTTAATGAATTTTATGAATCTATATGAATACCACAGGAACTGGCAAGTAAATGGCTTAAAGAACAGTCAGGTAGCTGTGAAAATATCCAAGAGAAAAGATGGGATGTCTGTATGGATGGCACTTCTTGGCAGCTCTCTTTTGTAATCACACCAGGGCCTGCTTCCTGTTTGTGAGTGTGTTTCTACAGTATATTTGCAATTTTTATTAGTGGTAAATGTCATGGGAGGTCTTCAAGCATTGGAAGATATGTAAGAGTCTCATTGTATGTGGAAAGTTTGCGAAGTACATTGTGTACATAGTTATTTACACATTTATAGTGGTTAATTGGTCTTAACTGCCAGCTGTCATTTAAAAATATTATATATATAGATACTGTATATCAGCAAGAGATTTTGAATTGTTGTGGTTTGAGTAAAAAAGGTTTTTGATAGGTGTACTGTGTTGTTGTGGTTCGACTGTAAACCTGTGCATCTCTCCATGAGACTGTCTTACTAGTTTTAATAAAACTCTGCCTATAAGACCGTTTTGAAAATATTTTCTTAGTATTCTGGGTTTGCAGGCTGTGTGTATATTTAGAAAGAGCTGTCTTTAATTAGTCTTGTCTGATTCACTTGGTGATACAACATACCAGTGAGTTTTTCCCATCACAACTGTTTCCATGGAGATGAATAGTGACAATACTCAGCGAATGAAATGTGAAATTCATGGTGAGTTTAAACGGAGAACATTCACTTTTACATCTTGTTGATTGGCATGATTAATGGGAAACCGAAATCATGAATTTTAATGTCACTGTATTAAAACATTTGAATGATTGCTGTAGAGGTCTCCCATTCTTTCCTGACATTTGCCTGTTTTCATTCTTGCTGGTGTGACTAAAACCTGACCCACAGTACTCTGTGTAAATTTGTTGGCCCAGCAAGTGACTGGGTTATTGCGCCTAAAGCTTGTGTTGGTATTGTCACTGATTGACAGGGAGAGGAGCTGGGGAGCTAGGGAGCAAAACTAATGGGGAAAATTCAAGTCTTCTTTTGATGTTTAGTGGAGGATATAGTCACGCTAGGTTTAATACTTGTAAGAAACAGGGGCAACCAGCCTCTTTTCCTCATGTTTATTCCAGTTATCCAGACTATGCAGAGTTTTCAGGCCCTAGCTGGATGTCTGGTGGTTTCTAAATTTCTAAATTAGCAGTTTCCAAAACCCGAAGTTAGTCCATATTGCTCCGAATACTAGAATTGGTTTCTAAATATCATACTTCTTTTTTCACCTACTAGTCAAGATCCTTCACACCATATCAGAAGTTATTTTTGCAAGCTGGACTGTACAGCTGGGCCATTTCACCAATCTGTAGATAAATGCTCATAACTATTTTTAGGAGGAGTATTTTTTAAAAGGGTATATTTATATCCATTTTTCTGTGGAGGAAGAGTATAGCAGAGGTGGAATGCAAAACAGATAAGGAGGATTTGTATTTCCAGCACTACGGGACTGGTGTTCCCAGGAGAATAGTTGTCAGTTTCCACAGATGATTGTCAACAGCATATACATGGAATCTGGTACATGTTTTTTTAAGTAGGCTTGGCACTTGTACAGATTAGAAGGACAAACTATTGTTTCAGTCTGTCTGCTGTATGGATAATGCATTGCATTCATCAGCACTCATGCTGGTTTCACCTTGCTTGCTAAGAGGTTTAGGATGCTTTTGATTAGGATGCTTTAGATCTTGTGATTCAGTTCCTGGTATTTTTTGCCACAGGATGTTACATCTGCTACCTTGAGACATCATGAGACGAATGGAAGGAAAATCCCTGAGTGCAGTTAATACACAGGTGTCACTTCTTGTTCAGGAAGTCCTTAAAGCAAAAGATTGGCAAACTGGGAGTGCGGTCTTGGAAGCATTAGGATGCAGTGGGTAGACAGGCTGAGGTATGGCATGGTGACGCAGCGATGCCAAGATGCTTGATCCACCCTGCCAACCAGGGAAAACTCCTGTTCGTTCCTTCGTGACTGCAAAAGCAGGTTTCACAACATGCGGACAATGGTTTGGTTTGTCACACTGAGGCTGTGGCAGAACCATCTGGCATATATTCCCAGGCAGCAGTGATCGTGTAATTTACGTGCCTTGATACAGATTTTGCAGTTTTCTGACCCTCTCTCTCACTTCTTACACCTATCTTTCTCTAACCCAGCCTTCTTCCAGGTCAACAACTCACCCCTAATTACTTTCTCCTCAACTGCTTAGTCATGTGGGTGCCCAAATTGGTATTTCTGATGATGTTGCCAAGAAGTTCATGTTTGTATGGTATTACTTTAAGGCGGCAACAGTTCCTTGTGTCCTGCTCATTTATCTTAAGCTCAGGCCTGGAACTGGTTGGCAGCATGGCCATTTTCTTGCAGCCCTGACAGGAGGTACAGGAGTACCCTTGGAAAGGTCTGCGTGGTTTTGGTGGTCACACCTTCCTAGGTGTTTGTTATTGGTGAGAGGTCTGAGGAGCCGTATAATCACACAGAATCGCAGACAAGCCTTTGCTCTGCCCACTTCAGGTATTCTTAGTAAAGAAATCATGCTGCGACGGAGGCTGGAGGCTATGGATGCATGAGCACTTTAATTCCCTATTCTTCTGGGCCATTCCTGAACAGCCTTCTCTCGCAAGCCTTCCAGGCTGTGTACCTGCTCCAGACACCCAGCTCAGCTCCCCGCAGGCATGAACACACGCCCTTTGGCTGCCTTGGAGCTCTCCTCCCCTGCTGAGAAGGTCTTGCAGAGCTTACCAGGCCCAGTTCCGGCCGGGGAGGCTGGAATTGAGCCAAAGTGCAGCAATCAAGACACACTAAGAACAGAACCTTCTTGGTTGTGCAGTATTTTAAGTATAATATACAGTGTAGAGAGCTGGAGTAAACTGTCACCAAAGCAAATAATTTAAAGAATATATGTAGTTGCAAGAGTTAAGGACTGGATGGTAATAGAAATGTTTCCACTGTACCCCATAATTCAGTGTTCTATTCAGAACACCAGACTGTCAGTGAATGTGCCTTCCAGATATGCTCTCTCTTTCTCCTTGTTTTTATGTACTTCATAGGGAAAAGTGCAGAAAGGCAGACTTCTCAATCATATATAGTAACAGTAAGGTAAAACAGAAGAGGATTCCAGTAAGAATAATGATAATTCAGATAATAAGTATCACTTGTGAATGACATTTCATCTAAGCTTTTGTCTTGAAAAATGCATGGTGCAGTTGCTTTATTTCAGGAAGACTGGTGAGTAGGGCTATTCAGATATTAGTGAGGAGGGGTGATGATAGCCAAAATATGAACTGACTTTTAGTCCTAGTGCAAGCTGATTTTTAAAGAAGAAAAAAAATCTATATCTTTCCTTTGGCTGTATCATTTGCCTCCATGCCTAGGCTCACAAATGGTACATGAATTCTAAAAATTAAAAATTCTGTCAGGATTTAGAAAGCGAGCCTACTGGTTTGCAGATTTGTTCCATTTAGCAGGTATGCTTTTGTGCTTGAAATGCAAATTGAGCATCACTGAGTGTTCATTTGTGAAATATAGCTGTTTCGATCATGTACAAAGTACATCAGATTTTAAGCACGACTTTAGTTTTTGGGGGATTTTCAGCAAAGCTGTTGGTCAGTGAAGCCAGCAGGTTGTATCACAAGGAGCTGGTAGCAGAAATAGAGTTTCCAAGAAACGCAGTCTTAACTAGCGATTCTGTTATTGGGGACAAGTCAGTATACTGTTTTACAACAAACAACACTGTGCTTTTATATTTTATTGTTTTGTTTTTTTAATTACTGAGTTTGGGAAAAGCATCGTTCCCATTAAGAGAGAAGGAAATTCCTTGTGTTCTTTTTTTTTTCCCTAGTCAAAATTGACATTTGGAAAACAGTTCAATGTTTCATTGAGAATCGTAACAGTTCTAGTATCTGTTAACTGCAGCACTGTTTTATGGTGACATTTAAGAAGGAAACAGCAGTAGAGATCAAAGGGATTTTTTGTTTATTTATTTTGAATCTTGTCAGCAACTGTAGAAAGCTTTTTGTAGTATTTGAGTTCTGCTAATAAATTGGTTTTGTGGTGGAGAGAACAATTGATACTTTAGTGCTGTGAACTGTGAATTCTGAGTTACAAGTTTACAGGCACCAGTGTTAAGTTACCAACATCTCATGAAAAGAATAGTGATGAAATAAATATTGCTGTTCTGCATATTATGTAAACAGTGTTTATGCTTCATTAAAGTTTATGATCTCTATTGTAATGCATTATTCCATTAATAGTAGCTTACAAAAGTTAAGGAATAATTGCGTTCTCATTTGTTTTGACTCCCCTCATGCCTAGATGAAATTTACTGATAGTGGGGAGATGCTGTGTGTGTATGTTTTTATTCGTTACTGAAATTGTTTGTTTTAAGTCCTTAAGTGCCCCATCTGGATAGTCATGGAATTGAAGTGGGTCTTGCTGTGCTAGATTGAAATGAAAGGATAACCTCATAAATGTGCAGCTCAGAATCCAGCAATGTGTGGGATGCTTGCATACTTGCTTGCTGCAGATCTGAAAATGCTGATAGCAGTTTGTTTATTGCAATGAACAGTTGCAAACTAATGAGTGAGCTGTGTGACTCAGAAAGATACCGCAATTCTTCGCTTGGCTCCTAAGATGTGATGAATTTCCAGAACATCTCAAAGAACTGCATGATGCTTGTTTCAACCCAGAAAGTGGATGACAGTTGCCAAACTGAGAGGAAATCTGAAAGAAAGATCCCATCTCCTCAAAGGCACAGGCTATGATTTTGTTTTCAAGTCCTTTGCTTTTAATATGTTTTATCCAGCAGATCTGAGTTTCCTTATTTCAAAGCTTCCTTGCTATAGTTTTATTTTCTTGGAAAAAGAAAGCTGTAGAGATGCAGACCTCTTGCTGTCGTTTTGTTGCTCTCATTTCAAGGAGAAAATTCTGAAAGTTATATCTCAAAGTGTTGACTGACTTGTGGTCTTGCCATCGCAGTTCAGAGGGTTTTTTCTCAGATTCTTTAGAGTAACAAGTGTGGAAACTCACAAATTATGTATTCCCGTCTATTTTTAAAGTGGATTTAATCTCAGCTTGATTCCAAGTCTAGTCGCTATCCAGGTTTTTTGCATGTGTTTTCAGTGAGCATCATATGTCTCCTTATTGTGTATCTTAGCTCTAGCTCATTGCCTGTCTTTGGATGTTGTGGTAGCTGTCATGTTGAACAGCTGCCTCTCTCAAACGATGTTCTGTTCAGGGCCTGGAACAAAACTCCAGTATGCATTTGTTGTGTAACTTAGTTGCTAAAAATCACAGCAGAGAAGATCCATCTTGCGTTTGCTAAATTGATTTTTGGTTGAATTTTGGTTTTGTGAGGGTTTTTTTGTGGTTTTTTTACACCCTATTGGGAGTGAAGCGTTAACCATTGTAAAAGCGTAAACATTTTCTGTTTAGCATTTGTACTGAGAAGTTTCCTAATTAGTCATCTTGCTGTTTTTGAAGAAGAAATCTTTAAAATTTCACTGCAGGGAAAGGAATTTCTGTTGTAGCAGCAGATGCTCTGCCTTGTTAGTAAAGGCAGAAGTCTTTCATATGCATTTAGTAGCTCTTGATGGAAAAAGCAGTCTTTGTAAAACACTTAAACCAAAAAAAATATTCCCAAATGTACTGTTCCACTTCTTTAGGTGAAAGAGGAATTTACTTATTTCCTTTAGCTTTTTAACTAATCAAAAATCAGTCAGTTATCCTGAAAAATTTCACGAACAGTTGCTTGGGCGTTGCAGATTCTATAAGCAATTCTGCAAACAATTAGCTCAAAAACCTCTGGCCTCTTTTCTGTGAAATTTCCACTCCTTTCTTGTCCATGAGCTCTCTGTATCTTGTGATAATCTGCTTTCTGAACTGTTGCATTTCATTTGCTTAAAATCCTTGGGTGATTTGTTGTTGTCTTTTACTTCTTGTATTTTTTTTTCTTCTTCACAAGGTCTGGTCTTAGACAATGGCAGGGAGGATGTTCAAATAAATATCTGTAACTATTATCTTTATACTACTAAAAATGTTCTTAAAATGTTCTTAAAATGTTTCACTAGTGGTGAACTGACTCATTTGTCTAAACCAAACCTGATGTCTGTAATATCTTTGTGGCTGTCTGGTCATAATTTTAAAAACATGTTTAAGGCCTTGACAGGTGAGAGGCTAGATAATTTTGATTAACATATTACTGTTGCTAGGCCTGACTGATGGCCAGTTTTGCTAAAATTTTTACCAAAAGTCACAAGGTTCCTAATGAGAAATCAAGATCAAAGCAGACTATTTCTAGCTAATTGTTATACTTTTCATAATAGCTAGAAAAAAAAGATAATCAGACTTTCAAAAGTATTATGTTTAGGAAAACAAACATTTCTGAAACATATCACTGTATAAGCAAAATCATCTCATGTACATATTTTTTCATAGTAAATTTGGGGTTCATACCTCCTCTCATTGTAATTTATTCTGATACTTCTTTGATACTACTTCTGATGTTGTTTGTGCCACCTTACTGGTTTTTTACTACTCAACTGTCAGATACTCTCTCAAACAGTTGTAATATATTTTATCTGCTGACAAGTTATGCATGAAAAGAAAATCTAGTCACTGCATTGACATTTTAAAATTCCTCCTCAAAATTTGCTTAAATATCTGAATCTCAGAACACTGCTTTGGTTTAAGTGAAAACTTCTGATTTTGTTGGGTGATGTCAAATACTTACTCTACTTTTCTTCCTGACTTTACGATTTAAACAGGATATTTTTGGCTTTATTTTCCCTGTCTCTGTAAGCTAGCATTTCTTACTGGATGGAGACGAATATTGGAAGGCCTGAGAAAAAATGTTAATGCCTTTGAAATATTCTATGTAATGGACTGGTTTCCTTCCGGGGAACAAAGAGGCTTCCTATCATGTGTTTGGTCCATATGCTTGCTTTAGCATTGCTGCTTGAAGTGATGTGGTGAAGTCGATTATAAAATGCATGGACTGAATGTAACCTTGTGTCAGAGTTTATTTGCCTAGTGTTTCTCACCTGCAGTTCTTTCCTTAATAATGCTGTTAGCAAGAGTAAATTCATAGTGTAGATAAGTCAAAGGAGAAGGTGTTTTAAGACATGCTGCTTCATCTGTGATGCATGCTGCTTTGCCTTGAAATTTTCAGCAGGAACCCTAACCATGGTGCCCAGCCCGCTACATATCTGGAGTCTCATGACGTTTCTGCTGTTTCATATCATGGGTTTTGAGAATTAATTATCCTCTAGTTTTCCCAGAAGACAGGCTTCCACCTGATGTATTTGGTCTCTATATTTGTAGAATTTGGAAAGCATATTTGGGACCCCTAGGTGAGAATTTACCCACTTATATCACAGAAGATACAAGTTTTATTTTAAATTAATCAATAAAAGGAATTGTAATTTCTAGTGTTTAAGTAATTATTCTTTTAGTTCAGCATTAAAAACCATGCATACTAATTATGTTCTCCTGGCTTCTTTGGACTATAATCATTTTATTACAGACTGCCAATTTGCTACACTGTTTCCTGATGATTTTTCAGTGATGCAGGAAAGTGATCTCGCTGCTGCTTCTAGTGCTGGAGCCCCAGCTTTAAGAATGGGTTCTGCAACCCCGTTCTGCAAATTATGTGATTGTTCATAGAGCATTAAAATAAATTTTAAAAACCCCTCTGTTCAAAAGCATTAGTCAGTACTAGCTCCATAGAAGTCTTTTGATGTCCAGTGTTTTTCATAATTGCCTATTAAAGAGTTTCTTGCATCAGCATCATGGAAAGCATGTGCAAATGAAGACACTCCTGGCATGGCTGCCCATGGGGAAGGCCAGCTGGGCAAGATACAGAGCACTGGATTGCAGCTGACCCTGATGTGCTGTGCTCTAACTTGGCTCTTATGGGACTGCGCCGTGTTGGAAAGGTCATTGCCCTGCCCAACTTTTACTTCGAGAAGTAGGGACCGTCAAATAAAAGGAGTATTTATTTAACATACTCATTCTCAAACAAATGGAGATGGTTCTTGGCATGCAGCATAGAATGTAGCTTCTTGCAGTATGATGTTGTAGATACTAAGTGTTTTATGTTTAAGAACTTGATGAAAGAAACATTCACTGAAGAAAATAAGGATAAATACTTCTTCGGGTCTTGGGGGCTCTGAAAAATTGGGTCCTGACATAGTGTTCCTTAGCAGTATCACTGCATGCTGGGCTTAATATTACTGAGGTGTCTTCTGTTTGCCACTGTAAGAGAGCCTCAGGTCAACAAACATTTGTCTAACCCAGCACAATCATTCTTTTGTTCTTAATGTAAGGTTACTTAAATACATGGGGAGCAGCAGTGGCATGCATATTATGGAATGCTCTTGATCTGATGTTAAAGAAGAAAACAGTTACTGCTATCATTATCATAGTATTCTCAGTACAGTTCATTTAGCAACAGCAATTGGTTTTGGTTTCCCCCCTGCATCTCGTAGGTAATGATCCTTCCTTCTGTTCAGTTACAGCACTGTGAGAGCAGACCAAGAGATCACATGCAGGATTAGCTAGGGAGCCACCACACATTCTTCCTGATCACGTATGGGGATTTTTTTTTCAATGCTTTTTCCCACAAGGTTTTCTATGCATGGAGTGTTAAAATACGACATTTTTAAATTTAAAAGTAAACCATTACTGGTTTGTGTCTGGAATAACAAGGTACAAGAACAAGGCACAAATGAGGAAGCACTTGTTTCAAGATAACTGGTCTCCATCAGAAGTACATCATTTGTATGCTTTTGCTGTGCTCCCACAAATAATGTCTGGTTTACAATGGCCAAACATTTGAAAAGCAAGAACAAGCTGTAATAAAAAGGATGAATGTGAAACGGAGAGATTAAAATTTTCAGCCAACTTGCAGGTGAAGATACAGTTCCATTTGAAGTGAAACTGGAATCTTCTTGAAATATGCTCCCAACAATGCAGTTTTTCATTTGAAACCAATCTTTCACTTTTTCTGCTTTGTCCTTTAAGGCTTGACCTACCCAGGAGAAACAGTTGCATGTAGTCGATGTGCTATTTTTGTAAACTTAAACTTGGAAAGAAGTTTGCTATCTAACTCTGCTTGGGTGATTCAAGAGTGGGATCACACCCTAAATCTAGTAGTTTAAGGTAGCTAAAACTAAATTTGGCATAAACCTGTGGTTAGATCAGTATAAAGCTCATTATAGTCATCCAGATTTAGTAAAAAGTATGTCCAATTTATAAAAACCCAATAAAATAGTTAATAGTTAGTTACTGACAAAATAGTATTTTCTCTTTTGTTTTATAAAGAATTTATCAACTTGTAAAGTTGATATCTCTCTGCAGCACACATACCCCTTCCCAATTTCACAAATTAAAGGTGGGAGAGGGGAAGATACTACTTTTTCATAAAATCCTGCCTTCCTTCCATCCAGGAAGGAATGCTTTACGTATTGTTCATGATCTACCTGTCTGATAGCAGTAGGCTATTTTGAGGAGTGGAGTCAATTTTGTTTCCTTACGTATAGTTTTGCCATTCCTGAAGCAAATGTCAGCTGCTTTATCAAAGCCCATGTTCTCATTTCTTTTCATGTTTCTTAAATTGACTGAATTGGCTGAGTTTGAAATTGATTTAATCAATTATTGGTGTTTATGATGTGCTCTAGAAGAGTATGAGAATCCCACTTCCAACCATTCAGTAAATTACAAAAATATAATATTGTCATTCATCTTCAATAAGTACTTCTTAGTAATTCTGTAATCATGGTAACTTTTTTAACAATGAAATTTTGCTATGAGTCTGTCTGATTATTGGTTTTGTCTTTCATATTGAAAAAACTGGAAGTTTGGAAGATGTGATGGTGGTGGTGAGGCAGAGCCTTTGTGCTAGAACAGATAGGAAAGTCTCTTCTATTGAAGAACTCAGTGTTCAAGGAAAAATAAAATACAGTCTAGAGAAGTTAATATTATTGTAGACTCTTTTTTCCCCAGTTAAATAAAAACTAATTGTGAACATAGCGGAACCCTTTGCAAACAAGTCTTACTTCCATTGTTCTCAAGTACTCTTATTTGATAAGAAACATCAAAAGGCAGTGGCCTTCTGTTTCTTCTAGTCAGCAAACACAGCGTACACACACAGTGCGGCTGCCTCCGCTCACATCCTCGTTCAGTGTAAGAAGTATTGATGAGGAGGTGGGTAGTGGAGTCATCTACTATTTTTTAAACCTGACAATCTGCAGAGATAATTCAGGCTGGTCTTGCAATTTCTTTATCTCTATTATAGATTTAAAAGTATTGGGGTGATATTTTTTTTTTCCTGAGTGTTCACATGTTTTTACATGATTTAAAAGAAACTTTGTATATGTATGTCCAAGTCACCACAGGGGTTTGTGTCTGTTTGAGCTACCCCATAACTAGAAAACTGTATTTCTTTCACCATACTGAGTGATATTCTCATATCTGATGTGATACTTGAGTCAGCATTCCTCTTGCTGCAAATTAAACCAGGGTATATCGCAGGTAAAATCCCAGTATTTTCTCCTAACTGATGGTTTTCACTTAACAGGATGCAGTCATTTATTTCTGTTTCACAGACTGAGGAGGACAATGTTATACATGTGCAGTGTATAGAATGTGTTATACAGTGCAGTGAGGATTTCCTTATGAAGCCATTGCACCATGGAAGCAAACCTTTGCAAGGAAAATGGAAACAGCATCTGGCCATTCAGGAATAGGTACTTCCTGCAGGGCCATTGCTTTTTCATACCTCTTTTAGATGACGAAACTTTGCAAAGCTTTTTGGAGGGTGAACGACGTGGCGGTAGTATTCCCTTAGAGAAAGTTATTGCCTATTTATAATTCTTCCTCTCTAAAGACTCTCCATTCTTAGCCATCTCCTTCAGAGAATTCTGATGTTGCCAAGAATTGTTTTTGTAGTAGCATGTGAGGTGTTTTGAAACTGACACCTTGCTTTTACAACTGACTTTATTAATTTTCTGAAAAGAACTCCTTTTGAAGTGACAGGATTCTTAAAAAGGAAAGATTTTGTAGATACCGCCTTCTTATCTGGTTGAAAAAATCGGTTTACCATCTCAAAGAGTCAGTTTTTCAATACCCATTGTGTTTTGGAATAACAGTTTGCAAGTGGGAAACGTTTTGAAATAAGTTTTGGAATTATGTTATTTTGAATGATAGAGATTGATATTTGGGTTCTTCCATAATAATACCAAAATACTTAATAATAAAATGCTAATGCAGAGCAGATATTCTACCGTAAAAGAATGTTTACCTTTTAGCCAATGGAGATGTCTCAGCTGGCCGAGATGTTATTCCCTTGCATTTTTGAAGACTCAATAACTGGTCATAGCAAGTTTTATATCTGAGACTGTTCAGAACCACTGAATAGAAGTTTAGGCTCTCAGTGTGAGTGTGCTTTTATGTGGACCTCTGATGTATTTATTTCCTTTAAGTGAAGCATTTTGAAAACATATGAGCAGTTAGAAGACATTTCAAGTTCTTTCTCCTTCTTACAAAGATAGATATTAATGTCTATTACATCATCTCAAGCCTATTTCTGCTCTACCAGTCAAAAGTTATGGGTTTTCCTGGTAACTGGCCCAAATTAAAATCCAGTGATATTTGCGTATATTAATGTCACCAGGTTGTAAAAAGTGTATTTCTTAATTTATGTGACGTGCAAGGTTTTATATGAAATACAAACATGAACTATATCAAATTTTAGGATCTGTATCGTGCAAATACTTCACACTGAGTTTTTAATATTGTCCATAGTACAAAAGAAAACTATTTTCTTTCAATGCAAAGCCACTGTTTGCTTATAGTTTCATCTAGTTGGATGTGAAGATATTTCTTAAAAAGTTCTGTTAGCTGTCACGACAGAAGACAATTGCATCGAGGCTTCCAAAAGGTAATTATTCTTTTCAGAATGGTAGAGTCAATGAGTAATCCAGGAGGAGTGTTTTGAAACTGCTTTTTAGAAAAGCTGGTGGTCAGTAATTTTGAGGGAGCAAAGAAAATGAGGTTTTTAATCCAAATTAAAAAGAAGACAAACTTACGTGTGTTTAGCACAATCCGTCAAATCCTCAGCTGATATAGGGGTGCAAGTCTTACATAGGAAAGACTCATTAGCTCCATGGATGGGAAACGTCTCATTGTGCAAAGAATGAGATTTGCTTTAAGATTAAGAACAGTCTTAAGTCTGACCTTAGATCAGAGATGTGAGCATCTTTCTAAAATCTCTTGTTACTCTTTCTTTGTAACCCATGGGACTTGGGGATGTTTTTATTTGGAATATTGCAAGTAAATGTTTTGCTTTGATTTGTATTTAGGTTGTTTTCAGACAGGACAATATGTTTGTTTGTGGGAAATCCTGCCGCAGTAGTCCCTACAACAAAACTACTGCACTGCTCTTGCCGTGTTTGCCTTTGCAGCCCTGATCTCCAGGGATGTATGCAGGAGATGGAAGTAGAGCTGCACTGAGTTCCTAGTGACAGTGATGGAGCTGCTGAGGAGAGTTCTCTGTGGACAAACGATCCTGGTGGTTTCTCTCAGGAAAAGAGGGGAACTGTTAGGGATTTAGGAACATAATAAGGAACATATTTTTGCCTGTTTGTAAGAATAGCTTTTAATTATTTTCTTTTAATATGAACATTTCTTTTAAGACATGGATAGGTACTTAGAAAATTTTCACTCCAGGAAATGAATATTTCTAATAATCATTCTAAGAGATATGTAGACATATGGGGAAAATAATAGGAGGGTAATAGATAAGAGATGTTTAGCAAATGATTTGAATTTAGTCTTTTTTCCCCCTTTCCTATTGATTCAGCTGTCTTTTGTAAACTGCAAACAGGTATTTTTGAACTAGGACTACCCAGTCTTATTCTCTTGCCCCTCCAAATGTCACGTTAATTGATTTATAAAGCAGCATACAGTTCTAACAGATGATGTGTAATTGAATATTAAATTAAAATTTTCGTCAGGACAAAATGAATATGACTGTTGCCATAGAAGATCTTACAAGGAGTACCCATAAAAGTAAAATTATGGTCAGTGTCAGAAATATATTTACCTAGAAGGATCAAAACCAGTAAGGCTTCTTTGGATTTCTTTGTGTTTACAATCTCAAAAGATAATGCAAAGTATGTTTTCTTAATTAGAGAAAAAATGAAATCATGCTATAAAACTTAATGTGCATGCACTTCCACCATGTATTGCTGAATCTAGGAACCTTATTCAGCCTTTAATTATGCATTTAAAGCTATGTTAAATGTTGCAGTTTTAAACCTCAGCACGTGAAATTCAGTAAGAGTCTGTATTTAAAATGCCTGTCTCCTTAAGTTTGAACGTCACGTTAGTCTGTAATCATAACTTTTTTGCCTTCCTATGGTGAGCTTCATCAATGCTGCAAATGTGTAGCTATGCATTTCTTTATAACGTCATCATTTTTTGTGAGCAATAAGCCTTCTTCATCATTCATGGGAGTACAGTGTTAAAAAGAAGTGAGTTTTGCTGGGAAGTTTTCTATAATTTTTCATCTCAGCATATCAGTTTGTCTGAAAGTGGAATTTATTTATCATCTCTGATATAGGGAAGTATTACTCCTTTTCACAAATGGCAGACACAGAAGTGGAGATTTAAAGTTTCTCTGGTCAAAACCATATTATTTTGTTTGCTTAGAGACTGCCTAGTTTACTAAATTCTTCATATTAGTAATGTATTTCATTTCTTCAGTGATTTCTTCTTGATGACTGTAGCTCCTGGAAGGGCATGGCCATTTAGGAGCGGTTTACAGGGAGGCCCATGTTAGACAGCACATGTGAAAAGGCCCACTGATTCGTAGCAAGTTGGTGGCAAGGCTAGAAATGAATGCTCCAAGGAAGCAAATTCTTCCCTGATCCAGGAGAGCTCTCCTGCACTATTGAAGTGATGTTGATTCACATTTAGAAACTTACTATTTTAGACAAAAATAAAGAAGACGATGAAAGACACACTTAAGATCCAAACGATTGCAGTCTGCAGCATAAGCATATAAATTTTATCTCAAGAGTTTCTTTTGAAGTGGAGTAGAGAAAGAATCTTTTTTATGCATTCAGTCTTGTAAGTAGCAGAGATTTTTAATAAGTTGGGCACATAGCCATATAACTACAAAATAATAAATTTTTATGCATGTCTTTAGCTAGGGGTGGAATTACCAGGCATTTTAGTTTAACTAAAGGGCAGTAATATTCAAATATTAATGAAAGAATAATTCAAAATAGGGAGGCAAACAAAAAGTAGCATGAAATTCAGCATTGACAACTAGATTTCGCTAAGGGTAAATTTTTTTGTTAAGTTGACTGGATTTTCTTTTTTCCTGCAAAGTAAATCTAGATTTAATTTGGCTGATCTTCAGTCAAACAAGTAGTAATGGTAATACGTGAGAACTTCGTTAAACCGGTCAGGTTTAGACCACTGGTACTTATCCTGCAGCATCCCTTGGCTACAGTGGCTTTATATTGGTTTAAATAGGACACAAATAGAAGAGGTTGGAACTTTGGGAGGATGTCCTTCTAGTTCTGCATAATAATGGTGTTGTCATTGGGACAATAATAGCTGGAAAACACCACTGATACAGGGCAAAATATTGTGTAGAAGAACATGAGTCTTCCTGGACTGACATAAAAGGTTAAGGTGTTGCAATGCACAGTGCAGGTTTATGTACTTGATATCTAGAAAAATGTTGCAATAAATTTCTTCTATCAGCTGAAGATGGCAGAGAAGAAGAGTGAGTTTAAGAAGTGAGTAAGTGTTGATAGTGAGATAATTGTAGATTGTCAATGTGATGTGGCTAAAAAAAAGAAACTTAAAAAATTAGGCTGTGGTAAACCTTTTTTTTAAAGCCTTGAGAAATAGTCTCTGCTTCAGGTCAACACTGTTTATTTTGTCCCAGAGTCTTGGAAGGAAAAGAGCCCAACTCCAAACCTAAAATCAGACACTTGGCGATTACACTGAGCATGGTAATCAGGTTGTCCTGGATCAGTATTTCCAGATTCCTTTCCAGGATTTCTTTAGAAGAGATTCACTGTGGATCAGGAGTCTACATAAGCAAATGCCAGACAAATCGGTTTCAGGAATGAAATACAGAAGACTTAGGCTAATTGGCCATTGAAATAACTTTTGTCAGGACTCTGGAGAAAAGGGTAGGTATCTCCACTGAAGCTTTTGTCCTTTAGCAGCCATAGGAGCCAGATGCAGGAGAAAATTTTAAATTTTTTCAGTCTACATTTATCACTTCTGAAACAACTATTCCCTGTCTGTTTTGGGAAGAAAGCTGTGGATCAGATTCTTCAGACTAGTCAATGCATCCGTGCTGACACATGAATTGAATTACAGGCCTAAATTATTTGGATTGTATTTAAAAATGATCAACAAGATGATTACAATTGATATAGGACCAGAAATGACAGCTGACTTCAAGTCTTGCTGTGCAGAATAATTTATATTGGAAGCAGGAAAGATTGTAGAATTACAGAATGGTTTGGGTTGGATGGGTCCTTAAAGGTCATCTCATTTCAACCTCCCTGCCATGGCCAGGGACACCTTCCACCGGACCAGGTTGCTCAAAGCCCCCATCCAGCCTGGCCTTGAGCACCCTCAGGGATGGGGCATCCACAGCCTCTCTGGACAACCTGTTCCAGTGCCTCACCACCCTCACAGTAAAGAATTTTTTCCTAATATCTAATCTAGACATACCCACTTGCAGTTTGAAGCCATTTCTCCTTGTTCTGTCACTACAGGCTCTTGTAAAAAGTCCCTCTCTGTGTCTGTTGTAGCCCCCTTTAAGTACTGGAAGGTGCTGTAAGATCTCCCCAGAGCCTTTTGTTCTCCAGGCTGAACAACCCCCACTCTCTCAGCCTTTCCTCACAGGAGAGGTGCTCCATCCCTCTGATCATCTTCATGGCCCCCCTCTGGACCCACTCCAACAGCTCCATGTCCTTCCTGTGCTGGGACCCCAGAGCTGGATGCAGCACTGCAGGTGGGGTCTCACCAGAGCAGAGCAGAGGGGCAGAATCCCCTCCCTCACCCTGCTGCCCACGCTGCTTTGGATGCAGCCCAGGACACACTCGGCTCTCTGGGCTGGGAGTGCTCATGGCTGGGTCATGTCCAGCCTCTCATCCACTGGCACCCCCAAGTCCTTCTGGGCAGGGCTGCTCTCAATCCATTCTCCACCCAGCCTGTATTTCTGCTCATGTCTCAGCTATCACCTGAACTCAAAGCTGTAGGCAGCACCTGGGTGTAGTCAGTCAACTGCCGACCCGCTGGTTTTTCCTACCTCCCCTTTCTTCTAGGGAGACTGGCAGGGGGTTTGACAGCATGATTATGTGCTGTGCACTTTTTCACTGGGATATAAGAGGTTTCAAGGCATAATCCACTATTGTTTTCACTTTCCTTCTAGAATGATTTTGAGTTGCTTGGTAGCAGCAGTGAAAAGTTTAAGCCCTCCCAAAAAAGAAATTAATTTAGTCCATGATGTCAACAAGGAAATTAAGAGTACTCTCATCCACATTGAAGTTCTCTAACTGTTTCATCCCGAACCTCCAGGGGTTCAATCAAAATTTGACAATAAAACGAATTTAACACTGGTGACTCTGCTAGCGTATGACAGACTTTTTCTGTATACTGTTTATATGCTCTCAAATACTTAGAACATTAGAAATATTTGTGATTTTTAATGCAACAGCTCTTCTTAACGCAACAGTGGTAGTGGTGTATTCGTCATACTAAAAAGAGGCGATAATGTTACTCACTATATAGAATAGAAATCTCTATGTTCCCTCTTTTTTTTTTTTTCATTTGGAGAAGAACAGGCTCTAGAAAGTGTCAGCACTATGTGTCATGGAACTGAAAGAGTCAACTTTAAAATATGTAATTTTTCTTCCTACAGAAGACATCAGTTTTATTTCAAATTTTATACAGTTTGCATTGTCTGTGTGAGTCTTACAGTTTGTTGTTCACAAATCATATTTACACTCCTGTTAGATTAGTGTTATAACATTTCTGTCAGACTATATCAATTTCTTGGACACACCATTCTGGTAGTGACAGCCCTTTCTCCATTTATTAGATTTTTAAACTTGCTAACAACCAGATAGACCTGATACAGCCTGAAGGAATGCAAATAGCAGAATTCTTCATCCTGGGACTCCTTGTCCTGGGACCTTACTCTGATAAACTAGTAATGCTGCTAAATGTTGTTAGGGAAGAGTCAGGTAACTAGGGTTTCTCAGAGATTGGAGGTCCAAAGGAAAGGTCCTGGCTGATGGCCAGGATGCCAGTGTTTTACCTTGACTAGCAATGTTCAACATGTTACTTGCTTCATGCTCTGCTGGAAATTTCACCTATGAGAGTGAGCTTTTTTATATTTCTGGCCATTATATATACTTAGCTTAGAAGGAGAGCACAATGGCAGACAGACTGATCTATGCTTGATTTTCATGTGCTGCTTTTGAATCCCGGATCAGTGAATAAAGTTTGTAGTCCAAGAAAAACAGAATATCAGTCCCCAGGCTGGAAACTGCTCATTTTCTGTTGCAGCATGGCAAAAAGATGACAGTACTAAGAGTTCTCATATAATGTCCTAAGGTCAGTTTTGTCACATACAGTGTAAATCCCAAATAATTTTATGGGACATTTTATGCTGTAATTATTTATTGTCTGTGTTGCAGCAGCACCTAGTGGTTCAAATTAAGATCAGAAATGAACTTTCATGGCACATGATCTCTGCTGGGAAAGCTTTCATTGAAAGTAGATAGAATGGAAATAGGAGGATACGGGAAGCCAAGGCAGAGAACAGGGAGATGTCTTTTTAGCCACTACAGGAGAGCTGAGGTACAGCCAGCAAGAGACTTAAGTTTCCATAAGAGGTAGAATTTCCCTTTTATGTAGAAACATGCTTTTTCCTAGCATCAGCTCTTGTTAGCTCACTGCCTTTGGAAAATTGATTTTTTGGATATGGACACACCTGGTTGCTTCTAATCTTGATTAGAAGTCTATAATTGTTAACACTTTGGTCAGATTTAAACAAATACTGCAGCCCAGCTACCTGTTGTGAAATATTATCCATTGAAATTCAGAGCATGGCATTAGGATTGTTCACTGCATCCCAATGCACGATGCTTCTCTCACTTGGCTGCTCTACAGGCTTCACAAGTATCTAGTGTACATTAGTATTCCCACTGCATTGACCTCCTGAAAGGGGGTCTGTAAAGAGAGTTTAGTTGAAATTTCCAGGCATATGAAGGACAAGTAGGTCATAAGGAGCAGTCAGCATGGATTCACCAAGGGGAAGTAATGCTTGACCAGGGATAAACTTCTGTGATTTAATTGAAAACTGGTAGAACAGCCAGTGATTAGTGGCACGATGTCTAGTTGGAGGCCAGTAACTGGAAGTGTATCCCGGGAGTCAATACTGGGTCCAGTCCTGTTTCATGTCTTCATTAAGGATCTGGAGAATGGAGCAGGTTGTACCCTCAGCACGTTTGCAGTAGACACAGAACTGGGAGGAATGGCTGATATACCAAAGGGTTGTACTTTGTGGTTGCGCACAGTGGGGCACACAGGAACGTCATGAAATTCAACATGGGGAAGTGCAAAATCCTGCAGCTGGGGAGGAACAACCACAGGCAACTGGAAAGCAGCTTTGCAGGAAAGGCATGAAGGTCCTGGTAGACACCAAGGTGAAATAAGCCAGCAGTGCACCCTTGTGACAAAGAAGACGGGTGGTGCCCGGGCTGTACTGGGCAAAGCATTGCCAGCAGGTTGAGGGAGGTCATCCATCCCTTCTCCTCAGCACTGGTGAGGCCACACTCGGTGTGCAGTTTCCACTTCTGGGCTCCCCAGTAGGAGAGAGATATGGAGAACCTGGTGTGGGTGGGTCCAGTGGAGAGATCCCAACAAAGGGTCACAAAGGTGATTACAAATCTTGAGCATCTCTTTAGCCAGGAAAGGCTGAGAGCTGGGACTTTATAGACTGGAGAAGAGATAGATCAATTTTTATAAATATCAGAAGGAACTGTGCAAAGAAGTCCAAGCCTGACTTCTCTCACGGCTGCCCAGGGATGGACCAGAGGCAATGGGCACAAACAGTAACTGAGGAGGTTCCCTCTGAACGTCAGGAAACGCTTTTTTACCG
Source organism: Mohoua ochrocephala (assembly GCA_013398855.1). NCBI lineage: Eukaryota > Metazoa > Chordata > Aves > Passeriformes > Acanthizidae > Mohoua > Mohoua ochrocephala. The sequence goes on from VZTA01022311.1 coordinate 58,654, forward strand.
TGAGGGAGACTGAGCACTAGCACAGGCAAGGGGGGTTGGGCCAGGTGACCTCCAGAGGTCCCTTCCAGCCTCACACATTCTGTGATTCTGTCATATAATAAGATCTGTAATTCGTTCAAACAGGAAGTTGATATGACAACATTTTGAATACTATGGAACTCTGAACAGCTTTTAGAGATTTTTGGATCAGAGCCTTGATCTTACTCCTAAATATTTATTAAAAAGAAAAAAAACCTACCAAAAAAAAGTGTTAGCAGACTTTAGTAATGATTTATTAGCAAGTAAGGAGTAAAAATTAAGGACAGGAACAGGGAGTCTATACTTGTGGCACAAACCTGGTATTCATGCAGCTCCCTTCTGCTAGTTTTCTGAGGGTTTTGGAACATTATTTTGCTTTGTGAAAACCCGATGTGTTACATCATTCACTATGTAGAATTATATAACAATGTTTGCACAACACTCAACCTATTAAATTTGAAAAAAATAGTTTAGAAAAATAAGATACAAATTTCATTTGGATTTCCAGTCTCACAGCAAGGACTGCATTTTAAGTCCAGCACATTCTCTGATGGATATCCTCAATGAAGGAAACAGAGTGGCCTTTCTGTTGAAATGACCGTTTTTGTGTGGTTGAGGTATAAGGAACTACTGTTTCAAGAATGTTGACAGAACCCAAATGATTTAGATTTATTATGCTACCAGGGCTTTAATAAAGGAATTACTTAGAAGCTAAGAAGTGACAAAAGGTAAACTAAAACATGAAAGACAGTATATAACTATCACTTTCTGCTTACGCTTCTCTTGTCAAGCTTCCTACTTGCTTGTCAGCTTTTTTCAGACTCAGTTTTGCTTTCTGCTCTGCAGCATCAGTGCATGGCACAATCTAGAAGAATTCGTCTGCTGGTTCTTCCCCTCCAGACATCACCCTTTCAGCTTGTCACCTTCACAGCTTACAGGTCAATTTTGTTTTGAGACCACTAGTGAATGTAGATGTTCAGCTTGACTTGTTAATTTTGTTCTTCCTGACTTCTATTTGCCTGCCCGTCTTCAGGGTCTGAGCTCTCTGGGGCACGGACCATCCCTTCTTGGATGTCTGGAAAATGCTAGCACATTGTGGCAACTACCATGCCCACAAAAAATTCTGTGGCAAGCAAAGATTAAGAGGATGAATGAGATGAGTAACTGGAAGATGTGAACTTCATCAATCCTGTTAAACTGTAGGAACATTTTGTATTTTAAGGTCAGGAAGAAGCGCTCATTTTTACTTTCCTAATATAACTCTCATAATTGTATTCTCTCTTCTGGGATGCCTTCTAGATATGGAATACGTATCTGAAATAATTTTCCCTCTTGTTATTTCTTGGAAAATCACTGCCATGTATAATGAAGTAGTTTTTGTGGTAAGAGAGACAGAGATGTATGCAGTAATACATTTATATGTCTTGCTTTTGCAGAAGTTCTTTCAAAATACTGCAAAGGTTCCTTATGTTCTTCAAGTTAGTTCCTTAGTGTAAATCAAAAAGATAAATTATGTCAAAGATTGGAAAGCTTGTGTTAATTTAATAAAAATCAAGTTTGTTTATTGCTCTGTTTCATTGGGTACTCAGAAAACTGAATTGCTAGAATTCACAGTGATGTAAATGAACTTGTGAGTAAAGGACTTGGAGTGACAATTGTTTACTGCTACCTTCGAAACAAAGAAATGTTTTGAACTTCTGTTGCTCTTTGATTTCCCTTCTCCAAAATGCATATTTATTGCTCAAAGTTTAGGATTATGCAGTTATGGAGTATCCTACAGCAGGAACTGAAAAAGCTGTATGTTGGAGGAGGGTTGTTTGGTTTGGGGTTTTTTGGTGATGTATTTCTGCATTGACCTTTCATTCTTAAATGATCTTTCTCTACCTGTTAAAAATGTTAAGAGTCTTGTATGAAAGCGTCATTTTTACGTGATTTTTTTTTTCCTTTAAATCTGAGTTTGAAATTAAAATGTGAAATCATCAGATATGTCATTATGGACAAGGTTATGAGAAGCAGGCGGCATGTTTTTTAACACCCCTAAATAGTGCACATAAAGTTAGCAGATAAAATTGCCATGATTGGAAATAAATCATATCTCCATTTCATATATGAATTCTGTAAATCAAACACTGCTTCTTGCTTTTTCTCTCATTTCTACAGAGAATTCATGCCAGTCCTTACACACACTCTGCTAGGAACAGCATCCATTTTTAATAATAAAGATATACTGCAAATACTGAAATTGGAAACAAATTTGTATTGCAAAGAGTGTTTCAAATTGGTGTATTAGAAACATGTGCTTCCTAAACTGTATTTGCAATAAAGCTGGAATAAATAATTCATTTTCTTTGAGCAGTACCATGTTTTTGTTAGTTTGATTTGTAGACTGCTTGTTTTTCACCTTTGCTATCTGTTAGCTTTAATAACTGTTACTCTTAAAAAGCTTACCTCTTGATTGCTTATCCACTAGTCTTATTTTTTAGGAAATGAGTATCTCTAGTTGAAAGATTTTAGTTAATTAAAGTTTCTTATTTTTCTCTTTTCAAAGACAAAATTGAGGTAGACTTTATTATAAGCGTATGAATATACCGACTGAAGGCTATAAATGCAAACATTTTCATTATGAAATGCTGAAAACTGCAGTGCAGATAAAAGAATTGCACATATACTTTCTTTGCATTCTGTTTGTTGTAAAGACATTGATTTCACTGGATTTTGGAGATGATGCTATGTGGGCCAGTGTTTGGGTCTGATAAATTTCTTTTCCTGATTGGTTAATTATTGAGGCTTATATGAAAAGATTAAAAACAGTAAGACAGATACTGTATCATTTTAAATTAAATTAGCATAATAAGTTTATTAAATGTTGGATTGATTTAGGATTTTTTTTCTGGCTGTGTTACTACACCAAATGCTGGACATTGGGAATTATACTCAGTGCAATAAACTATTGAAATACTGGCATGTTCTTCTCTAACTACCTTAGTCTGGAGTTGTGTACAGGGGGGTCTATAAAGTTGAAATATTTCTAGTTAGTATTATGAAGAAAAAAATGAACTTGTGAAGCCCAAAGGGCTCAAACTCCAAGAAGATAAAAGTATTTGTAATTAACAAAAAACCAAGGAGGATGAAGAGTGGCAGGTTTGAATAATTAAGTGCTTAGGGGCTGTGTCCCTGGCCTTGTGTGTGGCAGGATTCCTGCTGGGCTGCTGTGCTGTAGCTAATGCAAACCATCCTGTCTCACGTGGGGGCACAAGCTGTGGCCTGGCAGTCACTCTGAAGCAGGCAGCTTTAGTGTCACAGTCAGGATTTTGACTGGTTATTTGGGGAGTGGGCCCAAACGTATTCATTCCTTTGCCCTCTTTATGACCTCTCTTAGGCAAGAAAGTACCAGAAGAAGCAGCAATTGACAGTAGGTAGGTGGGGGACAATGGAATACCTGAAAGAGGCTTTTTCTTCTTTTTCAAAACGAATGGGCAGGATTGCCTGCCTGCAGTATTTATTGTCGTTTTTGGCTAGCATTGCTGCATACCAATAACTTACTTTCTACTACATTCATGTTTTACGAGATGACTATCAATACAGTCAGAATTAATTTTTCCTTATGATTTATCCATTATTCTGTTTTACATTTGCACTTCACCTTAAATCAAGTTAACTTCTGCTTCTGAACCAATCGTGTGTTATTTTAGTCATGCTTGAAGAAAAAGTTCGTGTGTTACCATTATTTCAGGCTCTGCCTGAATGCTCAGAAGTTGTTCTGTCATTCAGGATTTTTAGTTGACGACAATACCTGCTGCATGGGTGGGAGCAGGCTGAGCAGTCATGCAGTGGTGTGGCTGTGGATGTATCCACTGATTGTGAGCAAATGAGAGACTGGGAACGTCTACCCTTTTTTCCTGCCAAGTTCTAAGAAATAAAGACTGTAAAATTAGAGGAGAAATATACTACAGAGGTGCAACATGTTAATTTCTAGAGCATTGGTGAATGTATGTCTGGGTGAATGCTTAGTCCCTTTCTGAGTAATCATAACATACAATACCAGGTTTTGTGAGTCGTCTTACAGAGTGAAGTAGAGCAGTTACCATTGGCTTTGGTAAGATAATTAATGTAAATTAAGATTATAAATGTTGTCATTCATATACAAGTGAGAAAAACAGCTCTGGTGTTATTTTAAGATGAGGAGCTTTAGAAGGGAGAGTTTTTTCTGCAAAAACAGCCTCTGGTGTTGATTTACCCACTTTGTACTTCTTTTTCCTGCCTCTCCTTTATCTCCATCTCTTCTTATTGGAGGGTTTTTTTTAGGAACTTGCTTACTGCCTTCTTCTTTTTTTTTTTTTTACCCCTTTACCAGTTTATAAGATATGTAAGTATTCATTATTTTACTGGAAATTGTATTTCAGTGCTTTTCCTGACACAGGCTGTAATCATAGTTCTGGTTGCAGATATCACTTCTGTCAGGTTTGAATGCACAGTGTTGGTGTTAACAGCTTAACTTTTGAAGAGCCTGTAAATCCTGAAACCTATCTTAATCTGAGATGTGTCCTTTACTTTTACAATTGTGGTTCTGCTGAAATTTATTTGTCTTTTGTGGTGTGTTCCACTTTTTTTGTAATAATTAAACAAAGGTGCTAATTTCTCCCTTCCATTATTATTTTAGATTTTTTGCTATAGTGGTAGATGTTTTGGATCTTCTGATGAGCATTATTAAGAAAACTAAATTTGTTTGTAATCACCAATTGTCTCCAATTAGTTGCATAGGACTGAATAAACAATTTGATTTCAGGGTTTAACATATTTTCCAGATTACTCTCAAAATTTTGTTTACATTTGATATTGAAAGTAGTTGTTTGCAACACGTGACTTTACAAGAAGAGAACCGAGTGTCTGTTGGAATTTTGGCTGAAGTGTTACAGTACTGTCTTGGATTTACCCTTTGATTGTTCATAGTCTAGATGTCTTGGCAGAATGTATATTTTTTGAACTGTTGGGTGATGACTTTGGACTTGGATTTAATCAACAGCTGTATATCATCGTAAGACTCTCTTTTAGCAAAACATAATTTTATTGTAATTTTTTTTTATGGTTTTAAAGAACATTTAACTCAATACCTTATCATTTTAGAGTGATTATACTAAATGCCAAAATTTCCAACTTCATTATATTCATTGTTAGAATTTTAATTTTTTTTCCATAATACAGGAGGATCCAGCCAATGATATATTAAACCATATATACATATATTAAACTATAGAGCTTATATAAAGATTATATTTATATAGCATATCTAAAGTTGCATTCCTAGCTGTATATAAATTTGAGAGCCCAGAAATTGTAAAGCGAGTGCAGAGTGGGAAAAAAAGAGAATGAAAATTAAACAGATGACATGGGGGCCATATAGCTCAGCTATTTTTCTTTTTGTTCACTTTTTGTATTAATTCTGCACTAGGGGGAGGGAGGGAGATGTTGTAGAGTTCTTTTTGGATCTCACTAAGACTGGCCAATGAACAGCATGATACAAGAGCCATATTAATAAGGAAGAATAAAAAGATAAATGCAGCAATTAAATCTTGTGTTCCTTCAGGGATTTGGAACCCCTTGATCATGCAGCCTCAGGTGGACCCCAGGTGGGTTTTCCCACAGCATGCTGTGCATTTGGAGATCTGCCTGTGGATAGATTCCTCTTCCCTCTCACAATGCCTTTTATTTGGTGTAACAAGCAGTCATTTCTCCTAAGAGCCTGGCGTGGCATCTCTGTCGTGTCGTCCCCCAGTGCCACCTGGGGCGTGCCAGCAGGTTCCCTGACAGCGCTGCTCATGCCAACACAGGGGCTTCTAAGTACAAGGCCCAACAGGGTGTGCACTGCCAGTTCAGGATCCCTAAATCCTCAAGCACAGTGTCTTCCAAGGAGCTCCCAATGCAGTGCTTCCCTTGACACGGGCAAGAGGATGATCTCTTCTGAGGGGGAATGAGTACATTAAAAAGACCTGGTGATAGCTTTCCAAGTGAAAATCTTGGTGCAGCTAGCCAATTCTAATGCAGTTTGAGATTTTAATTTTGCAGTGGATTAGACGTTTGTTGGTAAGAGGATGAAAAAGCCTCTGTTGGCCCTTCAGTGATCGCTTTTGCTTGCTGCTACTCAGATACAGCTATGAACAGATGCAAAAGGCTTCGAGCCTGTCTGCCAGGTATATGCATTATTTCTAACTTTATACAGATTTAAACAAAACTCTGCAACTCGATCCAAAACAAGGAGTGCCAGGTCACTGACTGTGTGATGTGATTCATCCAATTTATTTTATTTTAGTGTCTGATCCTTAGACCTGTCTGTAAGCATGTAACTTGAGGAGGGTTGTGCTGCTTTCATTGCATGTACATTCATCCACGCAAGCAGTAACTGTAGCCCATCTTATATTTTCTAAGATGTTTTTGAGAACTTGCACTTCTGAAAGCTCTGGTGAATTTAAAGTCCTACTGTGACTACTACTGCTCTTCAAACAGTACAGAAGCAATATTTCAATCCCTGCAAAATCATTTATTAAAGGCATTTCTGAAGCATAACTATCAAATCCAAGGCACTACTCTGGCATTTTTATTCTGTTATGCAACTGTTTCGGTGCTGTAACAGTTTCAGTGTCTCCAGTTTTTTTTCCTCTTCCTTTACCTCACATTTTTAGAAAACAGCTAATTCATTATGGTAGAGAACAGATTAGAGAAAACCAGCAGCAGGCTAGAACAGGTGATGATATAAATGCTGACGGCAGCAAAAACTTTTGGGCGCCTGCATATGGAACAGAGGTGCTGTTGGTAGAATTCTACATACAGAACTCATTAAGCATTCAAGGTTGGAAGTATTCAAATTTCTTATTAGTGATTTCAATTTGTTATCTCATGTCAATGTTGTTTAGCACAGCACACTTAGGAAAACTGCTGAGTCGTGGGAATCAGTGTGCCTTTTGTGAAATTCATTGCCTTTCAGCTAAATAATAATATTGCATTAATAATGCCTGGGCAAGTTAGACATAAACCCTTAAGAAAGTTTGCTTTAAAGCATTTTAATAATGCAGTGAAGGCTGTGAGGATCAGTCATTCTTTTCAGTCTGTTCTCTATAAAGTCTTCAAAAAAAAAGGCTCTTTAACAACTTGAAGATGCCAGACAGAATGAGCTCAGCATACCTAGATTCTCACCTGAAGTATAGAGATGGTGTGTACGGTTGATATCTGTTCCTTTGCCACAGTAGAATGTGTACAGCAAGGATAAAATCTATTTGCACACAGGCTTTTCTGTGGTGCTTATCCAAGGCTGTGAAGCAGGATCTCAGATGAGAGCTGCAGAGATGAACACCTGCATTCTCTGTTTCTTTTGGAAGGTATTCTTCTTTTTGTAATGGAGGGTGGGTACAAGGAACAGAGTAATCTTAAGAAATCCTTAAAACTACATAATGTCTGGGGGAAAAAAAAGAAAATGTGGATTAAAGGGGAAAGAATGTAAAGCATGTTACTGAATTGACTTTTGGAAAGTGACTAGGTGTTACAGTAATCAAGATGTTATACAAAGAGGATTTTTATTTCCTCTTAGAATTTTACTCACTCATCTTTTCTCCTTCTGTCTAAACGAGTGTTTTAATGATTTCATGCTTCCCAGGGTGTCTCGCTTCACAGCATGCTGCAATCACCTTGCCTTTGGCCCTAGAGGCCGAGGAGCCCTCCAAAAATAAATGGGAAAAGCCAGAAGCTGTCTCCTCGACTTAGCATTTTCTTTTAGCTCTGCTTAATGGCAGAATTTTGTAGGGTTTGGTCTCAGAAGGGTGTCTCTCCAGTGAGAGCTTCCTCTGGCAGCCGCTGTCTGCTGCCTGCTGCTTAGGGGCATCAGCTGGGAGGCTGCGCACAGCTGTCTCCCGCAGAAATGCCTGCCAATGCCTGCTGTAAGAGCTTTATAACTACTTGTCCTGTACAGTATTGGCTTTTCAGATAACCATAACCGTCAAGAAGTGTTAAGACCACGGTAATTCTGAAACTGTGCTGAGGAAGTAAATCGTTTGGGTTTTTTCTTTACAGTTCTGTACTTAAAATCAAAACAAAGAAAACAGGCTGGTAGTTGTGAAACCCTTAAACCTCTGAAAATGCATAGATGGGTAATAAGTAGAGGTGGTTCTTTCCAAGCCACTTTCTTGCCATCCAAGGATGTGCCACTGAAGTCACAAGGCTGAGATAAACATATTGTTTGTTTCTACAACACAAAGAGAAATGCCTTGTTGCATAAGAAAATAGCTGGATGAGAAAAATATAGCACTTCGTTACTTCAAAACTATGAAAAAGGTATCTGATTAGTGTCACTCTAATACTGAATATTCATGCTGGATATATTTAGGTTTTTGTTTGTAGACACACCTGAGTTGCTTTGCCCATACTTCAGCCTAGGTAGCTGATGTGGGTGTTAACATGGTAGTTCAGTTCTAGAACTGACCTTGGCTGACCTGTCAGTTCAGCTCCGGCTTAGCACCACTTCAGTGGTCTGGCTGGCTTTTGGAGGATGTCTGGTTTATGTCCATCCAGTTCATATATGACTAAAGTATGTTTGTATGGGTGGTCATATAAAGTCATTAATCTTTTTTATTTGATTTATGATTATCAACAGGGAGCTAGTATAACCCTTTATGCACTGCTTTTGTGTCATTAGATGTGAATTTTTTAAATAATTAAACCTCTTCAGAATCATAAGGGAAAATCCTTCTTCTCGATGGGTGTGTAAGACATTGTAGATTGTCAATGGTTCCAGAAGACATCTTTCAGAAAGTTAAGCAGGCTTCACAACCACCTTCTGCACTACACAGAGCTTTGATTGGTTTTTTTTCCAGATTTTAGGTTAGATTTATTATATATATACTGATCATGGATTAGGATTAGTGATTTTGGACTTGTGTGCCAGAAGCAGTTTTCCATTTAGTCACCTAAGAACATTTTTTTGAATAAATTTCTTACATCTCTTTTGGCAACAGCCATTTTGTCTTGCTTGTTTCTGTTCCTTTTTTTTTTAAGGGGAAAAAAAGTGAGACCTTTTAAGGTCTTAACCTTTAAGACCTTTAGAAAAGTAAGACATGTGAAGATTTGTATAATCCTCACCCAAAGTTAAAAAGGAAACACAGAAACTACTGTCCTTGGTATATGGAACTTACTGGCTGAATGGCTGGGTGCAGAGAAGAGTGATCAGTGGCTCAAAGTCTAGTTGGAGGCTGGTGACCTAGTGGTGTACCCCAGGGGTCAATAGTAGCTCCAGCCCTGTTTAACATCTTCATTAATAATCTGGATGTTGGCAGCAGGTTTGCAGATGACACAAAATCGGGATGAGTGGTTGACATGTTAGAGAGTCATACTTCCATGCAGAAGGACTGTAAAAGGCTGGAGAAATAAGTCAGCCAACTTGTCTCTGAAGCCAACACCTACTGGTTTTGGTAAGAATTTTCATCATTCTAATACAACTCTTAAAATACTTCATACTTCCATTTGACAAATATGAAGAAAGAAGTTATTCTTAAGGTTACACTAGTAACTAACACAAAATAACGATTGTTGCCTTTTGTTGGGAAAAATAAATGTGAATTAATGGGATTTCAAATTAAATCCATTGAGATATCCTGTACTCTAAGGCATGGTGGCATCTTGTATTTGGGAAGAAGAGGAAGTGCTGCCTTTTTCTGTTGGAAATATAAGATGAGATTATTGAGATACAGGGGGTTTTGCACATTTAATTGATATTCATAGTTCTTACAAATCTTAGAGGACTAGAATTACAGATTTGACAGTGGGATAAAAACTCAGTATTCTTTTAAAAAGGTTGTGTACACTGTTTTGGCTTCAGCAAATTCTTTAGAAGTTTGTGATACAAATATTTGTATAGAAATGTATGAAAGCAAATAAGCCACATTTTGGACCCAATTTTTAGTTTCCCTGATATTTCTGACATCATAGAAGAAGTATATGAAGTTTTGCAGAGTAATGAGATTTTTCTAAATGGTTGCCTATGAATGCTTGTATGTACGGAGAGGAGGAGCAAAATAGCCAACACTGCTCTGCAAGTCATTAAAATACCTAAAAATGTAATTCATGTCTTTTCTGTTGTAGATTTGTAGTATCTTCAGCTTGTCAAAAAGTGTGCACTAGAATAAGAAAAGCAAGTTCGCCAGTTATGCCTCGTTCCAGCCCCCCTGCTCTGACTCTCTACATTGTTCTTGATTTTTAGGTCTGCTCTTCTGTAGCCATCTGTTCACTTCCTAAAATAGCACTGCTTGTGTCTCAATTTAGAACTTTTCTCATTATCCATAATACATTTTAACTTCCCTTTGAATGATACTCATTTTGATCCTGAGTTTTTTAATGCATTGCTGAATATGTATGTGTCAAGAAGTTGAACAGCAACTTTGCCGTTCATAATTGCGCCAACATGTTTTGGGTTGTAGAACATTAGAAATAATTCTTGGTTTTCAGTGTTTTCTGTTTCTGTAATCGTTTTGCATTGTTCTAAGTATTACTTCATTTGGAATTAGTCAAATACTAAATTATAAATACACTAGCAAGCTGAAAAATGGTAGCACGAAGTCACACAGTAATTCCAGACTGATCCTGTGTTTGCAGTGATTCCAGATTATGTGCGTGTTGCATGATTGACTTCTGCTGGACTGGGGATGGGCTAGAATAGATAAGAGCCCTATCTTTGTAAGGGCACTAATTTGCCTTTCCTCTCTCCAACCATTGATTTCCCTTGCTTTCTATCATACAGTCTTTCATGTCCCTAATTTCCTGTAATGATTTCCAAGCTCTGACAGCTCTAATTTTGTAAAATTCACTTGAAGTTGGTCATCAGGTTAAAAAAACAGCATTAGGAAGGAAACGCGAGAAGGGGAAAAGGGAATTCGGCACAGAGAAATGGATGGACAGCGTTTAAGTAATTTTTATAGGCAAAAGCGGCATTATTACTGAAGAATTAAAAAAATATGTTCAGGATGTATATCTGGCAGTCAGTTTTTTTCTGTCATAGCAATGCTGAAAGCCTTATTCACTGCTGTAAATTATAAATGTTGACACTTTTAAAAGTTTAGTTGCTTACCTGCTCCATATTGATGGAACAGTTCTTTGGAGGAGCAAAATGGCCTTTCTCAATGAACTGGTGAACTTGCAAAATGTGGGCTTTGCTTGTTTAATAATGATTATATTGATAGTTTTCACTAAGATGTTTAGATTTTTTTTTTCCAAGTACTTAGGAACATTTTCAATATCTGTTATGATTTCTTGTTATACTTGTGGAAATACAGAGAAGTCATTAGTGGAATTCATGAAAACTGCATGGCAAACATGGATGTCGTGCATACCTATAAATTTTAAAACCTTTTAAATTTTTTTTTTAATGACTACTGATTTTAAGAAGAATTGCAGAATAAACTAGGAAATTGTGCAATCCATTTGGTCTCCCATTCACTCAACAGCCCATTTAAGAGGGAATTTAATAATATTGCAGATTTCAGAATACACTTAAAAAAAAAAAAAGTTTTGTAGAGAAGTGTTTTCTTCTTTCACAGTTAAATTACCCTGATGTCCATTTCTATTTTTATAATCTTCAAATGGTTGGTTTAAAACATAACAGCTCAGAGGTTTCAATAAGGACAAAAGTAATTATATAATGATAGATAATGACACCAAACTTTTCGATGGCATATACCGTTTGTATGTATTTTTGCTGGCCCTTTGTGAACCATCAGGATTACTGATGGTGCAGTAAAAAATAATGATAGTCCTATCATTCTAGTCATCCTTCCCCTCATTGTTGATCAAGTAAGAACTCAGAGCAAATAAGAAAAACCAGTACACATTTATGACTTGGGGTTTCAGAACGCCCACAAGAACATTATTCTTGATAGGGCTGTAACAGTGGCAAGAAATGAGCCCAGACAATGGATCATAACCCATTTAGCCTTCCTAACTGAGACAGCCACGCATATACACAGCCTGAGACTGGATCTGAGCCTGTAATGCCAAGTGCTGTAGTATGCCAGCAGGCAGAGGCACCAAATGCAGGGAGTCAGGCAGGAGGGGTCTGTGATTGCCCGGGAATGCTGTTCCTGTGGGCTCTGTCAACAGGAGCCTCTCAGTATTGTTCTGCTGCTCTGCTTGTCTCATTTCCAGGCCTGCCGCCTTGGCTGGGTGCACAGGGCAGAAACCAGCGAGGGAGAACCCTTGGCAGGGTGCTCCGCGTTGCCATGTTACAAATGTGGCAACTGCTGGGTTTCTTTTGAGCTGCAAGAATTTTACATGGAGTGTTCATATGGGGTGTCATTCTCTTACAAATGCCAGCATGGTTTGGTATGGTCCTGACAGCTGATTGATTGATTTGATTCATTGCCTGGGTAAGCAAACATATGAGACATGACAGGCTGTATAGGCTTTAAAGACTTCTCCCATTTTGTTGCTTGCTGTAGGCTTAGAGTTAAATATAGTTAAAGATTTGGAATCAGCAAAGAGAGGGAACTAAAAGTTAAGAATAAAGAGTCAAATATCAGCGTGACAAGATTATTTCCAGAATATATAAATTTTTCCCTGTTCAGGAGAAGAAAAAGATGATGTATTTATTCACATCAAACAAACAGGGACAGCAGTAAGATGACAACATTTGTATGTCGCAAAGGTGTTCAGGAATAAAAGTCACTGTGAGTCTCTGAAAGATGAAGTAAATAAAGTAAATCAGCAACAAGATTATGTCAAAAGTCATGTTTAGGTAGCTAAGACAAACAGGAGAAATAATCTAGGCTACCTAGTCCATCAGTAATTCTACTTTCATTTTAACTAATAAGGAATGCAGTTTTGAGCATGGCTAAAATACAGTAGCTCAAAAAAGAATACGGTACAAATAGAATGATAGGAGCAAATGTGCTTAAATGCTTGGAGGAACGTTCACAGGTGGAGACATTGGGCTACACTTCTCTGGGCCCGTGTCAGATGAGGGTTGCATAGGGCCAGAAGGCACTTCTACTGATGCCTTACACCCGCTATTAAAGTAAGCAAATTTTAAACTGAAAAAATGTTTTATATGCAACTCATGATTTGCCACATAGAACTGTTGTTTCAAATATCTGATTGTAAAAGCATAGCAAGATTCCAGAAGGGGAATGAACAGCAAACTTCACCCTGTAATCAGGACCTGAAATCAAGGACCAGCAATCAAGACTTTGTAGTCTTGAATGTTGCAGCTCTGTAAGTGAGCATAAACAAAGGTACGCAAATGTAAATCTTACTCCTGGTATGATTTCTTAGCTTATTTTTAGTCTCCCTGTTTTTATTTTCTGTATCTCAGGTTTGGTGGAGCATATGTTTCAAGTGGTATATGAAGCATGACTTGTAGTACTCTGGAATCATTTGAGATTGTAATTTTAATAATTAGTTGAATGAGTGAGTGATGAAAACACTTAGCATTTAAACTGATTTTCAGGTTTTTCACAGCTCACTGAGATAATTGGCTCAGCTCCAACTATTTACAGCTTTTCCAGGGTCCTCCCAGCTGGAAGAAATGACAAGAGGCTTTGGTTCCCATTTTCAAAGTTTATTCATAAGCACTAGGAACAGACATGTGGAACCAAATAAACCCTGAGATGAAGGATTGATGATGTCAATTCTTTGAGCCAGTTCACTGAAAAGGGGTCAGCTCCAGCGTTGTTAAAGTAGGCACAGTTTATAAGCATCATGTTAAAATAAACAAAATATTGGAAAAAATTTTAACTCAAAGAAAAGGAAATGTTTTAGAGATTGGGAGTGAGGGATAAATCTATGTTTCTTTTAGAGCTGTTTCATGAACTACGGGCTTTCTGGTGAGATATCCTCTCCTCCCATGACACCTGAGTGGAACTCGTCCCTCTGAGATCTTCACCACTGCTACCAGTAGAGACAGCAGTGAACGAAATGTAAACCATACTGAAAATCCTGATTTTTAGAATCTGCACTTTCCTGTGTAGGATTTGATATCAGCAGTTTTTCGTGGATGGCAGCTCAGTGTTCTGGAAAGACCTGTGGTACATTTCCAGATCATTGTGTGGAAACAGTTTCCCACTGCTTGTGATAATTGCGGAGCCCTGGGAAGCCAGCAAAACTCTGAAACAGCGTGACTAGTTCAGCTTTCTGTGAATGTGACTATTTCTTCCAGGAGCTTAAAGGTTCTTTGGATGCCATTACTCCACTGCAAATCTGAGCTAATAAACCCTGTCGTGACTGAGTTGGCACCATGTAAAGTTAGCTTAGGTGTTTCCTGTCTTGGCGTTTCCTGACCTAAGCTTCTATAGCGGCATTAGAGTATAGAGAGTCAGTGAATGTTGGTCAGGATTTAATGTATGTGCCTCAGTGCTAGTCCTGCTGAATCCAAGCTGGCGCTGATGGTGCTAATGTGATGTCTCTGCCTTATGGTCTCGATTTAGCCGGGCTCTTCAGTTGAAACCGAGCTTTTGCCAATCAAATGCTGCATCTGGGCAAGTAAGGCCTACCAGAAGCAGTGTGAGATAGCCTGGGTTGAACCCAGAGAAGAGAACAGGCTGCGTCGATGGATGTGTTGTGCATGCTCAGTAGTAACTGTCTGCAGGGGTTTTTCCCTCCATTACGTGAGGTATTATTTTACTTCTGGTGATGGAAAGTTGATTGTAAAAAGAAAACAATATGGTGGTAGTTGCTTTTTAAACAAGCAGTAGGATTTATTGTAATGCACTTTGGTTTTTTGACCACTTCTTCTATTGGGTGTTTGTTGCTTTTTTTTTTCTAGGTAGAGTTGAAAATCGCTCCTTAAAGTGTTTCTATTTTGAAACAGTCTGTTTTGTACTACCGCTAGTTTTAAGGAGGCTTAAGAGTACTAGTACAAAAAGATATCTTAAGAAGTACTTATGTTTTGGACAAAGAGGAACTGTCCTATTTTTAAGGATTATTGCAAGCACTTTTTATAATACGGGTTTTTTCCACTTTCATGAAGAATTTTCCCATAAACTATCAAGAATTCACATTTAATGAATTGAAAATTGTAACCATATGCATATAATTTACTTCATAATGAGATTTAGGGAAAAGTAGTTAGAGTAAAACAGTTACATTGTCATCTAAACAATATTTACTTATGCTAAATATATTAGTAGTTTTATAAAATTATTTTTACTCATATTCTCATTTTACGTTATTAAATTATACTGATTTATTTAAATATTTAATCTTCTAATTGTGTGTCTTCCAGTAGTTTAACGATTCCTTTGCATGAATGGACATCTTTATATCCAATAAACAAATAGCTACAACTGAATTTTAATATCAACATCTTTTCATCATCTCTGCTAACAGTATAAAATTATGCCTTTTATACCTCAGTATGGTGTTTGTAGGGCCTCAGTTCAGAGCTTTGCTAAATAAATGGTTATTGTGCAATTACTTACAGGAGACTCTTCTGTCCCAGGTGATTCATTCAGCAAGCAAACCCAAGGGGATAGATACGCCAGACTAGGCCCAGGTGCTAATTTTGTCTAAAAAATGAAAAAGATAATGTCTTTTTCTTCAAGTCCTTGCCTGTAGTGGAGTTGTTTGTCTGCAATACATGTTTATGTTCTGGTTTATGTGCTAACTGGTGTTACTTTGCTATGATTACTCCTTCAGGCTTTGAAATCTTATAGCTGCATATGATTTAACACCATTCAATCTGGAGTTGCACTTGATTGTCACTGGGATTTCTGCAGTTTTATTAGCTCACTAATACATTTAGTGTTCTGCTTTCTCCTAATTTCCATTGATCTTGGCTTGTCACTCCCCCGGTCCAGTGTACTGTTGATGATCTTTAGCTGCTTTTACTTGAACTCAGAAGATGAACCCAAAATCCTCAGTAAGACAGCTGGCTTTGTGATCTGATCCTGCATCTCCTCCAGCTCCATACCTTGTCTAAGTGCTTCCCTTGTGCCTTCCTGTAATCTTCCTTGGAAGTCCTGTAGTGCATAGTTGTGTGTCTGGATTACGGGAAAGCATATGCTCAAGCCATAGATACCATGAAGAGGGGAATCATAGAATCACAGAATGATTTGAGTTGGAAGGGACCTTAAAGATCACCTCATTCCAGCCACCCTGCCATGGACAGGGACACCCTCCACTGGACCAGGTTGCTCAGAGCCCCATCCAACCTGGCCTTGAGCACTTCCAGGGATGGGGCATCCACAACTTCCTTGGGCAACCTGTTCCAGTGTCTCACCACCCTCACAGTAATGAATTTCTTTCTTTTATCCCATCTAAACCTACTTTCAGTTTAAAGCCATCACTCTTTGGCCTATCACTACATGCTCTTGTAACAAGTCCCTCTCCAGCTCATTTGTCACCCTCTTTAGGCACTAGAAGGTTCTATAAGGTTTCCTTCTCAGAACCTTCTGTTGTGCAGGCTGAGCACCCCAGCTCTCTCAGCCTTTCTTCACAGGATAGGTGCTCCAGCCCTCCAATCTACTTGTTGGCCTTCCCGGGCACTCATTCCAACAGATCTAACTCCTTGCTGTGCTGGGCACCCCAGAGCTGGATGCAGCCCTGCAGGTGGGGTCCCACCAGAGCAGAGCAGAGGGGCAGAATCCCCTCCCTCACCCTGCTGCCCACGCTGCTGTGGATGCAGCCCAGGACACACTTGGCTCTCTGGGCAGGGAGTGCACACTGCCAGCTGTGGTGTGACATGGACATCACACAATATGTGTCTCAAGAAGTACAAAGTACCTTCTATTTTTTCCTGCCCTTTTTTACTATGTGTTTATGAGGTGGTTTCTTTTAACAGCATTTGGCAGGCAATGTTGAACAGTGCAGAAAATACCTCAGCTTCCGTAAGGATGACAAATTACCTGATTTCTGGTGTCTGGGACTGTGTGAGACATGAGCAGAAGGAAGACAGGACACTGAGGCCCTGGGGTCTGTGGGTTGGTCCTGGAGAATTATCTACCTATCAGCAGGTCTGTATGCATTTAGCTGTGCAGCAATGCAGCAGTGCAGAGAGTGGTGTTGTTCCAAGCCACAATGTGGAGTTTCTTAAATCCTGTCATTATTGAATGATGCAAGCCTGTGGTCGCAGGTTGCTAATAATGGAGTGGTCTCTGGAGTGGTTTACATAAGAAATGCAGTGTTTATAGATAGAATATATCACTAGGAAAATGGAGTATAGTTTTTCTTGTGATTCTTGTGGTTCTTGATCAAGCTGGCAGATAACATGCGAAATGTGTTAGCATCTTGCATAGGCATACTTTATCATATTTAAAAGTGCATCTAGCTGAGGCTGATTGTAGACTTGATTAGTGTACACTGCAACCAAGGATCCATTTAAGATGTTAAAATGGGCCTATATAAGATGCTGTAAATTGTTTCAAGTGTTGTTAGCTAAGAAATTAAACACATTATTTTCCTGAACTAAATAGCATACAAGAAAACTAAGTTTAGAGATAAGAATTTTATTTTTTTCGAGGTGTTGAAAAAACTCTCAGACATCCTCTAAAGAAGTCAGAAAAGCTGAAAATCAAGACCTCCTTGTAAAGACTGCCCTTTAGAGGAATGGTTCTCGACATCTGCTCTAAGTACAGCTGTTCTAACCTGTGATAGAACTAAAAATTTCAGAGAAGTCTAAAATGAGATGTTACTCTTCAAAGGTACTTAGCTTTTTGTTGTTGCTGTTGTTTTAAGTCTTCTCTTCCCCTCTCTTGGATGTGCTTGTCTTCTATACTTTTCATTCCCCTCCTCGAATTTTTTATGGTTTTGTTGTGAAAGGAGGAACAACACAAACTTCTTACTGGAAATACACATTGGGAGAAAAAACCCACACGAAACACAAACTAATTTATCTCCAATAACAAGGGCCCAAATAAAAAAAATCCATCAAGTGCTTAGTATTTGTAGCTTCAAGGAACTTAATTCTTTTATTGGGTACAAACAATTAGAAGTATTGCTAATGCTGCATCTCCAAAGCGTTAGATGTCTTCAATAGCTTGATGTTTTTCTTCTGAAGTTCACCTGATCACTGCAGTGATCCCACTGACAGTGGGATGGAGTTGAAACTCAAGCTTGTTAAAAGATTAAAAGCCAGTGCAGAATTTGTAGCCTAAGGCTGCACAAATATTGTAAAATTTAAATGATAAATCATTTGAGAGAGGCATAACCCACTAGACTAATGGATACACAAAAAAAAAAAAAAAAGGCTCATTTAATTGCTGTTAGAAAATGGGAGAAACCCTGGGGGGATTTAGAAGTTCATAGCCTTCAGAGAAACTCTAACATAAATTTTACAACATTAGCTACTGTGGTAGAGAATGCTTCAGGTCTTCAAGAACAATGTCTGTGTCATTTAATCTGTCCTTAAATCTGTTGAGAATGAGTCTGTGTGCTTTCCTTGCCCTCACTGTTCTTATAGAAGGATTATTTGTAAAGGCTCACCTCTCTAACTCTTCGAAAATTTCTGCTCTGTTTCTTATAATTTCCTCACAATTATTTTTCTTCTGCAACGTTATTCTTTATCTTTTCTCCCGCTGATATTTGTTTTGCTGTTGTACTTACATAAACACACCAGCAGCTACCATCTAATGCTTTTTTTTGCTAAGCTAATCAAGAAAGTTCTTTTCACTTCCCCTGCAATGTCTTACTTTTCTTTATCATTACAACAGCTCTCCTTTACATCTGGTTTACAAATGACATTACTGCTTCTCTGTTTTCTAGAAAATGAAAGATCATAGATTCACATGTCTAACTTGTATTTCTGGTTTATGATCACCCTGTTTTTCAGGAGGTCACCTGAACCTTTCCCTTCTGTTGTTCTGGTAGCTTAGCTCCTTTTTTATAATAAACAATCTGTGAGGATACCATTCTGGCACTTCTTAACACTCTTTCTGAAGGGAAAGAGAGAGAAAATTTGCTCTGCTCTGACATCCTTTGTTTGCAAGGTTGAAAAGCTTGCTATGGGATGTTCATAAAGGTGGATGTTAAATTTTACTATCTTGAAAAAATACGCTTAGACTTTCTCTGTGGTTTTGTCCCGAAACATTCATCAGATGTGCAGGACAGGTATATGCAGGGAGTCAAAGTAATCACTTTGAATCAGTCTTGTCTTCAAAACCTACGAAGCTGATAGCTTGTATGCTGTGTTAACCTTTACATTGTCAGAGAAAAGAGGAACAAATACATTGCACTAGTGTTTTCTGATGTGGTAAAGAAGCAGAAGGCAGCTCTTGCTGGGTGGATGAGAAAGAGGCTACTTATGGGATATTGGTGAATCAAAATAACTGGAATAAAATAAGTGTGTTCTTTCTCTTGTCTGCTAAGAATTTATATTCAGGAGTTGATTAGACATGTGAATTGAAACTACAATTAGTCTTGATACTATGACTAGCTCTGAGTACCCAATGAAAATAAATTTTATTAAGTAATTTGAAGTTACTGGTTTATTCTTTTATTTCAGATAGGTTAATCTCAACAATGTGCTTTCTTTGATTGGAAGGCTTTATTTGATAGTTTGCAGAAGCAGCCTTTGGGTTTGTATGAGATTTTTAACATTGCATCTTACAATAAAAATTCCCGCTGGTGGATACATTCCATAACGTCTTCTAAATTGTGGCGCCTCAGCCTTTATATTTCCAATGACATACTTTTCAAAGATAAGAAGAAAATGAGCTCAAACGGTGATGTGATCAGGACCTTCTCAGCTACTTTCACTTTTCCAGAGCTCTTGCTGTTCATGATACTTTCTCTGGCAGTAGAAAATAAGGAATTACGTAAGTTGAAAGGATACAACACGACTTAGAAAGGCCCTGCTTATTTTTGGAATGCAATTTGTTGTTCTGATGGGTAAAAAAAAAATAAATTGAATCTGGACTTACATGAAAAGCATTAGCCATCTCTGATACTGTGTGTCCTGTACATCTTATTTTCACCAGCACAATATTCTGAATTTGTTAAAATATAATCCATATAAAAGAGGCACTTTTTTCTTCATATAGCTGCTTTCACTCTTTTAATACTCCTTTTAATTAAGGTGTTATGTTGCCATTTTTTCCACAGCTCTCAGGCCAGAATGTGTGAATCTGTGGAGTGGATGGCATGTTTCCCATTGCCTGACCCTGCTCACATCCAGGCAAATCTTTGAGTGTTGTTTATTTGTGTAATGTAAATGCCATCATGCTCTAACTTAATTTCTAAAATTGTTACTGCTGTGGCGTGTTTGGGCAGATATTGCACAACCTATTAAGAACTATGTTAAGGTGTTGCAACTATTTTTGTTGTTAAATGGTTGTGGGTTAAAACTAAAAGTGTTGCCGTTTAGTGATTTCATTCTCATATGTCCATTTTTAGCAAATGAAGTTTAAAAGGGAAGTGAAAAGGGAAGGAAACTTGAAAGTTGATGTGCCTCGATGTCTTGAAATTTTGAA
This sequence comes from Mohoua ochrocephala, assembly GCA_013398855.1. Taxonomy (NCBI): domain Eukaryota; kingdom Metazoa; phylum Chordata; class Aves; order Passeriformes; family Acanthizidae; genus Mohoua; species Mohoua ochrocephala. The sequence goes on from VZTA01022311.1 coordinate 79,104, forward strand.
AATGGTATTTAGATTATCTGCCATGGGAGAGCAATGTTTATATGACCAAAAGGCAGTGCCATCCTTCAGTCTGTCCATTTGTCTGTCAGGTGCCCCCTCTTAAACCTGTTTAACCCGTGTATGAAAAATGTGATAACAGGGTAATAGAAAAGTAAACACAATGTAACAAAAAGAAAATTCTGAAATTATTTCTAAATTAAGTGTACATTAGCAGCCAGGCAAAGAGGAGACTCAGATTATTACCCCCACTGAGGAGAGGGCAGGTTGTTGTTGACTGGTGTTTTCACATGCATGGTTTTGTATTAGCTTTAGCTCTCTTTCTTGTGCAGGTACTAAAGGGAATCTGGATTTATATGGTGATAGCAAATGGCATTTAGATCACAAGTTCTTAGGAAACCAGCCTGCCTTATTTCTGCTACTCACAGACAACATCTTTTCTTGGCAGTTATAAGCATTTGCAGTTTGCATGCAGACTCGTAATTCTTTTTATTCTGCAAATACGTCAGAGATTTGTGTGCAGATATGCAAATAGTATAAGTACTGCTCTTAAAATTAATTTGCTGTCTTCTTTGATAGATCTGGAGAAGGTGCTACAACATTTCTGTAATGTGCCATCTGTTTTATGTATGTTTTCTAGTTGACATGCACTCACTTGAAAAATGTGACAGTAGCAGAGAAAAAAAGCAGCATTATTTATCTCTGGTGTTACTGTCCATGGAAGCCATAAAATTCCTTAAAACCATTTTAATATTAAGAGAATCAATCTTCTGGTGCTTTCTCCTTCCTTTGCCTTCTGTAAAGTATGCCTTATAGGACATATATAGGACATGTATGGGACAGGAATTCTGTGTTTGCAGGAGAACAGGCTTTTAAAGAGAGATGTTTTGAGGTCTGAGAAAAAATTCTGCTACCTTCGTATATGTAAACCCTAGGCTTCCCTAGCAGAGTTCATTATTTCTTGAAGTCAACAATATGTATAGTAGGTAAAGAAGGTGCTTGCTGCCTTGTGTATAAGCTTGGGCCCATAAAAGCAAAATAATTGAATCCTGAAATGTTTGCATGCAGTACATGGAACAGAACCACCTGAATCTGGGATGAGACTTCTGAATAATGCTTGTTGCAAGCAAAACCAGACTGGAATACAACAGAGTGCTAGACCAGTACTTTTCAGAACATCCCAAGTGTACTAAATATTTTTTATATTTATTAGCTGCTGAATGAACCTCTGAAAACTAAATACATAAATGATCCTGTAAAAAGAGGGGTAAGGTAAAGTCTTGTCAGAAATACTATGGGTAGATGAAGAGGTCTTAAGAAAAAGAATTAAACTTAGGAGATGTTATCGCTAAAAGACAAAAATGTGAGAAATGGAGACCTTATACTTCAGCGCATACTGTCCCGTGTTGTGGTAGTCTGTGTATTTTCAAACTAATAGTGCATCAGTGACTGCCTTCATGAGTGTAGCATTTTGGTTGTCAAGATGATTTTTATAAACAGGTAGTCACAACTAATCTAAAAGGAGTTCTGAATTCTGGGAACCGAGAGGAAAATCTGGCAGGTAAAAGTAGTTTTCTGGAATCGCATATTTAGATACGGGGGAGGTGAACTTAATTGTTAATTTTCTTTACTAAACTGTAGATATTCGTTCATTGTTTGAGCGCGGTTGTTGCATTTTTTCTAAATCATATAAATAGAAAATCACTGTTATCAGCTGTAGATTTGGAAGTGATTTGATCTAAAGAGGGCTCTCTGTGTGGGGTAAGAGATTAAGTGACATTTTTAAAAGCTACATGGTTTTCAAATTGTTGGACATTTAAAAAATAAAATTTAAAAAAGGATACATTTCATAACAGATTATGACCTGCCTCTACTTGAAGAAAATATTTGTTTGTCTTCATAGTTAAGAACTTCTCATTTTGGAAATCAACAGGCAAATAGTCTGTTTCTCTTCAGTATGGTCTCATTTAAAACTCTGCTAAAGAAAGCAAAGGAAAAAATCACATGGACAAATTTAGAAGTTCACAAACGCCAAGTGGGAAGGCTTCACAACTGTTGTAAATTGGATGTTTGCACATTAGAGTGTGAATGCTGTTTTTAACCTTTCCATCGGGAATTTTGTATGCTGTGTAATTGACAGGTGAGAACTATATTCCCTTATTAGCTTCCCACCTCTGTTACTTCCTAGGCACAAGACTAGACAGGAGTCGGAAACAGAACATCAGTAATAGAAACCAGGAGCTGGAAGTAGGATGAATGTTGGGAAAATTGGAGCTACTGCTGAGTCCTGTTTGCTTTCATACACGTAACAGCTCACTTGGAAGTCAAACTGTTCAATGCATGTTTAGGGATTTTGCCTGACTGTGATGTTTTTCAGACTATGTGTTTTGTTCAGTTGATGTCTGTGATATTTGTCCCAATATTTGATGTATTTAGAACATTTCTGGCACCTTACAGATTGTCATTGTATGTGCAATACTCAATGGAGCGAATGTACTTTAGGGAGCCATTTTTGTTGTCATTTGCCATGTCTCTAAGGAAGTACCTGTGGAGGGTGTAATGCAGATCAGAGGCTCAGCCACTTGATGTATATGTAGAGAGGAACAGCTAACAGTTCTGTATCTCTCCAGAAACCATCCACTCCCCAATGCTTAAAATACTAGCTTTTACAAAGTTTTGGAGGGTTAAAAAATAAAAATTTAATTTTGAAGCAAGACAATAAAATCCTGTATGGGGACTGTGTTCATATAGATGTTCTATGCAAAAGTATACCTTGGTTGTGCTTCAAAAGTTAGGCATGGCCTAACCGTGTCTGTAGTACAATTTGTGACTGTGATGCAAAGTTTTCTTCTACGTTTTCTTCCCTCAAACCTTAAAGCACCATTGAGCACTCTGATATTTCTGTCATACCATCACAGTTTCACTCTCCTGTTTAAAATAAATAGCTTGCATTTCAATCAGAGTGTATGGGGTTTTTTAAATATGTGCAGTGTTGATTTAGAGTTTTCTAAGCTGTGGGAAATAGAGTACCTGCTCTGCTTGATTGCTTCCTCCTTGCATTTATTGCTGAACATTTGTTTCATTTATTTATGGTGAGAGTTTGCAGGGATGCGAAGGGACATGACTGTGCTTGTATGCAGACCAAGTGCTTATTCCAGCCTATTCCACTGAATCATTTCCTCTCACTGGAAACTCTCCTGTTGCTATGCATGCTAGTCATTTTATTGACTAGTTATAGTCAAATGTTAATATTAACTAAACTATTGGAATTCTTGACTGTTAAAAACAACTTTGGAATGTTTTACATTTATCTGAAGCATCCGTGTTTTCTAAATCTGGCTAGTACCCTAAGAAAAGACTTGCTTACCAGTTTGCAGCTTTACATTGTTCTAACTCTCCTACAATCAAAGAAGAAAACCAGGGAGACCAGGTCGATACATTTTTCAAAGTTTGTAGATATTTGATGTTGAGTTAGTCTTTTTAGCAAATGCTTTTATTGCCGAGGTCTACTAAGTAGAGGGAAGGTTTGCAGTTTTAAAATTCATTCGTAAAAAGAGTACTATAATACTGGATTTTTGTAGAGACAAGTAAAACAAAGGCTGTGTCTCTGGCAAATCTAAGCATTCATTTTAAACATTTATTTGAAACCCATTTTGTGTTTTAAACATCATGAGTTACAGATAAATAATGGCCAGCTTTACTGATAAGATAATTTTATGTTGTCATTTTTCATTTCCCCTTTAAAAAAGTTTTGAGATAATGACACTAGTTTCCTTGATTATCACTGTGATTGCTTTCCATGAGGAGATTGGAGGAGACACTAGAAGAAATGCAGCATGTTTAGATTAAATATTTAATGCTTAAAAAATGTTTGATTTGTCAGTAGTGAAAAAACAGTGTCGAGCATAATTTTTATTCATGATATATTGTGTTACCATAGGAGATATGTTGATACATTGGAAGTGTAGGATTTATGACAAGACTGCAGGTAAAATGTTCTGTTTGCTGTTTTGTTGCCAAACTTGACAAGAAGCAAATATAAACTATGAAATATCAATGTAGGTGGGAATTTTTTCTCCCATAAAATCTAGCATGTAGATTGTTTGTGAGTCTGCTGATCTGGCAATTACTCCTTTAACTCAAGAGTTAAGACATCCACTCAAGGGTCTTGGGTTCAAGTGTAATAGATGGGGATGGAAATGAAAAATTCCCTAAAGCTCAAGCTGCTCAGTGAGAGCTTCCCTGGCAGTGGGGGCAGTGCTTGTGAACTCAGTACAGGTAACTTTCAGTTTGTTATGGAGACAATTATTAAGTTGTCATGGGAGGAACAAGCTGAGAGTCTGGGCTTAGTTAGCACAAGCGGTTTTTGTTTAAACAAGAAGAAGAAGATCTGAGACAAGTACCTCAAAGACAAGAGACCCCTTGTGAAAGCCTGATGGCTTTCAGGGTTTGCGTGTGGCGAGCGATTGGTATGTACTGTTTTCAGGGACAGTGGGTAAGAGAAGCTTAGGATATCAATTGGTTATTTCAGTGTTAAGGTGAATGTTTTCAACACTTGACAAATACCTCTCTTACAGTCATAGACTGTCAGGCTTTGTCAGGGCCAGTACCTGTTCCATCAGCTACGCCAGCCTCTCCTTCTGAGATGCTTTCTTCCAATACTTGTCCTTCCCAGCAGACTTAACAGGTTTCACGCTTGTGAGATGCATTGGCAATGAGAGGTACTAGTAGAAACATTTTGCAGTTTTGTAGTATGTTAGGTAGGTCTGTCACTGTATGTGTTGTAATCTGTGAAAACAATATATTTTGGGAGTGATTTGCATTTTCTCGATGCTGGTGATGCACATGAATACTTAGAGATGTAAATTAAAGAGAGTATTTTGCATTTAGAGAGAAAGAAGTAGGAACACTTGCTTTTGCAGATGATTTTAAACACGTCCCCTTTCACCAAATGTGAGGCTGTATTCTGTGTTGCAAGATGAGCAATAATGCATTTCTTCGTGAACTTTCTGTCTCACAGATTACCTTGCCTGTTAAGGCAAATTGATCCTTACACTGATTTTTCCATATCACAACCTTTGTGTCCTTCAGTAAGTTTGCTGTAGTTAGAAATAACTAATTCCTTTAAACTGATACTGTGTTGTTCTAAAAGTATTTGTGCCACTACTTTTCCCCACCTCTCTTATTGATTGTGGTGTTATTTAAGAGAAATGAGATGGCTTATGGGATTGGGTTACATGTGCTGAGAGACTTAGCCAAGAGAACAAATTTGGAGTTTGAGGTTTAGGTCTCTTCTCTTTCTTTTTTTTTTAAGTAGTGAAGAAGATGAAAGCACACTAATATTCTTTTAAACTTCTGTGACATTTACTCTAATTTCAGTTATTAAAGTAACTAGCTGCTTTACGTGCACTTTATAAGTTATTTATAAGTTGCTTGAATAAATTTTTGCTCTTAATTACTTGTTTTGGTTATTACTCATATTAAACATTTTTGCTAACCCATGAATAACTATGAACTTCAATACATAGCAGCTCTCACTGTTTCTCATTAAGTAAAGTATATTGATCTCAGTGCATGATTAAAGACTCTCCTGTTAATTGTATGGATAAGTGTGTACCTGCGCATCCACTGTTCGTGTTTGAGACCTCCTGTGCCCCCAGGTGGACAAGTAGTGAGGACACCATCTGAAATTTATGCAGTTTATTTCTGCATAAGCTGGGGTACAGTGTTTATCACTTTCCATTGAGTTGACTTGTCTTTGAATTAGGTGGAACCTCAGTGAAAATCAGACTTTCATATATGAATGTTCAAATTCCACCCAACGCCAAAAATCATTTTTAGTTAATCAAAAGAACTGCGTTCTGTTCTTAAATTTCCACCCCTTTTTTTCCTATTTGATTTTGTTTGTTTGTTTTATTTTGTTTTGTTTTAATTTTATTTCTATTTTTTTTAGTGAGTGACAGTTGCTTCAGGAACCTTGCCGAGGATCGTAGTGGGATAAACCTTAAAGATCTGGTCCAAGACCCTTCTTTGTGAGTATCTGGCTCTTATTGCTAAGCAAAGAAAGCTTCTTCCTGATATCCTTGTGAGTAGTTTTGTAATTATATAAAGAAATAGTATGATGAAGTACACATAATGCTTTAGTGGTATATGCTTGCCAAGTTGTTAGTCTTTAATACAGGCGGGTATTATTAGAACCACCCTGGTTTTAATGTAATTCTGTTCAGGAAGTAACATCCAGAGAGCACATAGAGTAAAGGGTGCAAGAGTCGTCAGAGGTAACAGACTGTACATGCTGGTATTTCTATGAAGGATTTGTATGCACATTGTTGCCCCTCTTTTTTTAAGGAGGAACTGCATATAAATTAGTCTATTACTGGATATTAGAATATTACTGGATAATATAATTATGTTATTGTCAGTTATCTTAACATCTAGAATTTGTTTTCTTTGTGTCTGATTTCATACAGCTGACATTTGTTTCTTCTTCTACTAACTGTTTCAATTTAAGTATATGAGCACATGATCTAAATTTTGCTTCATCGCAAGACTATTGGTCTTTATCTCGGTACTGTATCTTTCTCTAAAATAAAATTCAATTTCATGAGCTCTGAGCCAGACTTGAAATTTTATCAGACCTTCTTTGTGGTTCAGTTTTTTGTTTGTGGTTTCTTTGTTCACAGGATTTTTTTCTCATCTGTTAACTTTAGTACTAGCTGAAAATGTTCTTGATAGTGTGTGAGTGTACCACTTGTTATGAGGGGAGGGAGAAAGAGAAAAAAATTCACATCTTTTCAACATGAATGATAGTGCATTCCACAGTGGGTTCTAACATGATGGTCCTTGATACTGAAAGAGCAAATTTTTCAGTATTGATTGAGAAGTAGTGAAAAATAAGGTGTATTTGACATCTTATTTCAGTTACAGGGATTTATAGTAATTAAGTTGATGCAGAATTTATTTTGTCATGTTGCTACAGGTGACTGACATATATGCACATATACATGCATTCTTGGGCAATTTTGACAATTGTAAATTGATGATTTATACATCTGAAATGATAAAGGTATGGGGGCAAGTATAAATTGTTGCTTGAGATGCACAGAGTGAATGCAATAGGTACATTTTTAATAATTACTATTTAAGTGTTGAAGTCAAGGCTATTTTGAAGGTCTTAATTTTCAACCAAAATTTGTCTGTTGAGTGGTATTTTTTCGAGTATTTTTGCTTGGTTGATTGCTCTTGTTGATTCTTTTTGTTTGTTTGTTTGTTTGCTTTGTAATTGTATGTGGGTTTTGGAGCTGCAGGTACGCTTACATGCTACACATAGTTATGGGCTTGCACTTCTAGTGTTTACTTTCAGAAGGTTGAATTGTCTTTGTTGTAGAATGATCATTTTCTGTATTTTTTATCAGAAGTGATGGAATCTTTCCGTTTTCTTCCTTGACTGTAACTCACATGTAGAATATTGTAATAAATTACTGTAATGTTCAGAAGAAATTAAATGGATTTCTGTTTCTTATAGCATAAGAAGCATAAGTGACTGCAATGTAGCAGTTTTTGTCACTTTGAAAGACTGAATAAAGTCTCAGTACATGTTAGGTTTCAAGGACTGCTTATGATACTTTGCTTTATGACAGATCATAGTGCAAGAAAAGTCTCCTTCTTCCTGCCAAATGATAGGAACGTATAGACTGGGGTTTGTCTTTCCAAATCGATATTCTTGCTGTTTTATGACTGAGCACCTATTAAGAGTTCTTGCAAAATGTGTAATAGTATGAGTGAATCTCCAAAATGAAGAAACCATCTAAGGCAATATTGTTCAACCCAACCTTTTGTAGGTGACTTTTAAGGTCCCATGGGATCTGAATTCTTTGTTACGCGAAGGACAGCATGGGGATGAAGCATGAGAGTGCCAGACAAAGAGATGCTTTAATCTTTTTTTGAAATAAAGAATAAAGTTTAATTAAAGTCTTATGCCTATTTGGCTGTGATTGATGCCTGTAATAATACCTGGAATCATAAAATAGCATTTGATTAATCCTCTTACTAGTTTAATATTTACACTTTAGGATTTCTTTGGTGCTCGTTTGTGCTGACTGTGTTGCCTTTTTTCCTGCTCTTAAAATTAAGAGCCAGACACAGTTAAAGGGAAAGGGGTTTTTTACCTCGGTGTTTATTTAGGATCCTTGGTGCACCGCACCGTCCGAGTGGAGTGCGCCGGAATGCCCCCACCAGAATGGCACCGGAATGCACACGGAATGCGCACACCCAATAGATCGTGTATACAACTTACAGGCCTTGCAAATGAGCAGATCTATCAAAGTTTCCCCAATGAGAGACTTGAATGAATCCCCCATTCTGAGGAATCTCCCCCCTGGATGGGCCTATCTCAGTTTCCAGGATGTGTTCTAGAGAGGACCTTGGTGTCTGGGGCTCTCTGACCCTTAGACGCGAGGCTTCCAGGATGTTTGGTCTCCTGGCTTAACAGGACATGGGGTATCAGACTTAGGGAGTTACAAGTGTGTGGGCTAAAAGCACTAAGGATATATAAAAGCTATATAAAAGGCTATATAAAGGGGTATATGAAAAAGGCAAAGAATCGTCATGGCATCAACTGTAGATGAACTGCCTCTTTTCTTTGCAATTTCAGATACAAACATTAGATTTACATTAAAAATTCTCATGCTTTCTCTGCAAATGGCTCTGTCCCTCTTTGTTTGCCACTCTTGGCTCTGTACCAGACAACTTCTCTTTTGTTATTGCAGAAGGCTTTTTTTTTAGACAGCTAGCTGGAATGAAACTCTATAAAATAGACAGCATTGAAGGTTTTTTTCATTAATGCTTGATTTATATCAAGTATGCCTAATTGTCAGAGAAGTCTTTTTTCCCCAGATGATTTCCCAGCTGGAGCAGGACTGTAAACTTAATCTGCTTTCAGGTCTCTCAGCAATGCTAATAAAACCTCTGCTGCTCAAATCGGTAGTTTGATCACCTGTACTTGTATGTGATTTACTCACTATTTACTATGTGTCAATAAAAATGAAAATTCTGCTAAAGGAAAAAACCCCAAAACATCAATCATAGCAAATAAACCTGAAGTGAGGAGCTACAGATTGTGGGAGAAGGAAGCATGCAACAACTTTAAAATTAAATTTCATTTTGTGGTTAATTACAGAAAAATTTAATTTCTGCAAAAAGTTGATCGTAGTTCAACTGTAAAGGTAGTTGGACAGTTAAGTGCTGGTTTTTATTCATTGCAGATAATCATAGAATAGTTTGGGTTGGAAAGGTCCTTTAAAGGTCACCTAGTCCAACCCTCCTGCAGTGAGCAGGGATGTCTTCAACTAGATTGGGTTCCCTGGAGCTCAAGGATATGTCTGCTATATACAGTGTCCAGTTTTGGACACAAAGCTTAGAGATCCAGAGGTGCATAGAAGAACTGAAAGAGGAGAAGGCAGTTAGAAAATGCGATGCATGGCAGGTTAATTAATTGAGAAAACAGTGTCAGAAGAGAGGAAGTATGAGTTGTCTACAGTATATAAAAGATTATTAAAGGGTTTGTTCTGTTTGGCTGGTGAGAAAGAATTAGTTCAATTTATAGCAGACAAGATTGATTGGATAGTTTGAAAAAATTCTAAATGTCAGTGTGGTGAAGAAACTGGAATCTATATCTAAGAATGTCGGGGAGAGTTCTGCAGATTATAGTCTACGTCTTTGATCCTGTGTAAGTGTAGAGAGCTGGAAGGGCAAACTTTTTTTTTATTGCCTCCCTTTTTTCTTTTTCCTTTTCTTCTGTGAAAATGTATGCATTCTGGTTTGTCTTCTGTGTAATTAACATGACGAAAAAACAGATGGAACTTACTTTGATTCCTATAAAGGTAACTTAATGTGGCTATGAATATTCAAATCCCATGATTTGGTTTAAATGATGCCCTGGCTACCATTCCAGTAACTCATAAAAGATATTTAAAATGTTGCATTCTACAGAGGAGATTATTCTCCATGAGAAGACTAGATGTTTTTCCATTAATTGTCCTAAACAGCAGAGCTGCAGAGAGCAGGTGCAATTGGAGGAACTAGGCTGGTGATTCTTAGATGATGGTTCAGACTTTATTCAGCTGAAGTAAAATGCAGTAGAACAGCTTAAGATGCTATCAAAGTCCTGCTTTTGTGGGGAGATCTTTGAGGCTCTCTAGCAAGGCAAAAGGCTGGTGCTCAAGGAAGGTTAAACAAATTGATCAGTTCATTTGACCCCTTGCTCATGAGCAGACTGTATGGTCTGCTCTCCTCTGTCTTCCTGTCCTTTTCCACCCTCCATAGCCAATCTGTGCTCAGGAGAGAAATGGGTTAGATACCATTCAATATGTCTATGACCTGAAACTTCTCCTAGGATTTTTACTACTGCTTTTCTTTTCTCACTGGAAATACGCCTGAAGAGTGAACCATCAGATCATTCGAATGTTAGGTGTACGTCCACCTACTTCAAGCAGAAGTTCTACGTGTAGACATTCCCAAGTTCTAGTCCTTAGCATCACTTTATAAGATGATCCTTTCAGCTCTAGCCTGTATATAGACATAAAGTTCGTAAAATACTTGTCTAAACAGAAAGGAGGATGCTTTTAATCTTTCTGTGCAATTCAGTAGCTGCAGCTGCAGTTAGTCACGGATGCATTTGTTTTGGAAACATCTTCAGAGCTTCTTTGAGATGAACAATATCCAAGAGATTCTGAATAACTTCTTTCTAGGCAAAATCACATCATATCTAAACTGTATTTCATGTCTCCTTCAGACTGATTATGAGAGTAGATAAATCTAAAATGTAAGAACAGGTAACTTTTGACAGGAAATTAGAACTTGTTTAATAAGTATGCACTACAGAGAAGAAAACATTGTAAGAAGAAAATGTTATTTACCCTCTATGTAATTGTGTTAGGAAGGCAACCAAAATGGTAATAGGTCTATGTTAGAAACTTGTGGATTAAGTCTGAGTTCCATTGATCCATGACAGGAGATAGAAATCTGACAGAAGTCATCTTTCTCACTTACTATGTTTTACAGCCTTAGAATGAGGAGCTAGGTATTTCTTCTGGGAAGCAGTTGTGAGATCCTTAGAATTTGTCACTTAAGGACTGAACACGATAAAGGAATTCTTGAGGAACTGTAATTTTTTTTATCTTACTGAGTACATAAGATATACTGTAGGATGAAACGAATATCTGGATGGATGAGGGAACAGCAGTGGATATTGTCAGCAGATCCCAGAGGGTTATAAGCAGTGGCACAGGGCCTGGTTGAAGGCCGTCACTGGTGGTGTCTTCTAAGGTTCAATGCTGGGCCCAGAATTCTTTACCTTTATTCATTGATTTCTTGGATGAAGGGGAGATGCCTCCTTGACAAGTTCGCTGAGGACACAAAGCTGGGAGGAGTGGCTGATACCCCAGAGGGATGTGCAGCCCTTCAGAAGGGCCTCGACAGGCTGGAGAGATGGGCAGAGAAGAACTGCCTGAAATTCAACAAGGGCAAGTGCAGGGTCCTGCACCTGGGGAGGAATAACCCCAGGCACCAGCACAGGCTGGGGGCTGACCTGCTGGGAAGCAGCTCTGTGGAGAAGGGCCTGGGGGTGCTGGTGGACAACAAACTGTCCATGAGCCAGCAGTGCCCTGGTGGCCAAGAAGGCCAACGAGATCCTGGGCTGCATTAGGAAGGGCATGGCCAGCAGGTCAAGGGAGGTGATCCTGCCTCTCTACTCATCCCTGGTGAGGCCTGACCTGGAGTGCTGTGTTCAGTTCTGGATGCAATCTCATGCAATGTCCTCTTAAGATAACCCACTGTGGTCCCTTCCAGCCTTACCCATGCTGTGGTTCTGTGATTGAAGACTTGATAAATGCACTCTTAAGTCTGTGGATGTAAAACTTCAGTTTCCATCTTCACATGGAGGAACTGTCTAGCAGTTTTTGAGGAAAAGTGGAAGTATTGTAGTTTATACTTTCTAGGTTTTGCTCCTAATTTGAAAGTCAGTGGCATATTTTGTCTTGCTGAATGTTACAAATTCAATGTTTTGAGGATACCAGTTCTTACCCTCTCCCCTTTGTGCAGCGTTTCTAGTTTTTCAATGCCTGTTACAATATATGAACGTCATGCCTGTTTCTTTTATTTAACTGCTGGTCTCAGTAATGCTGTATAGAGAGGAAATGTTTATTTGGTAATTCTATCCACAGCTGTCTTGTTGTGCAGCAACCTTCTAGTGGGACTTCATGCTCAATTGTTTGTCCATTACTTGACTGTATTAGCATGCTTTCCCTGATAGGCTTACAAAAATACTTCTCTGCTTCTCTCATCTCCTGAGCTCATCTATCAGCATCGAGTGATTTTATCAGGTGATCTTTATTAGGACGACTGGAGAGCTGTCTGTGGTAGCCCAGACTACTCTATTATGCAGAGGAGCAATGCTGAGCATTGCAGAAGTGTTGCCTATTTTAAGTATTAAATCTAATGAAAAAGTTGTACTTGACAAACTTCCAAAGATCTGAGACCTGCCTAAAGGGGTTCGTGAGGATGAATCTGATCTAATAAGCACTTCTTAAAGTTGATATACATAGAAGTGGCTTCATGCTATCCTTATGGTTTCTTATTGATCGGGGAGATTGAGACAAACCTTTATCTGCTTCAACTGCAAGCAGAGTATTCAGGTGCCTTAAAAAAATTGTATTTGCCCTTCCTTCAAGGTAATTAAAATATGCTTAAGACCTTAAGTGAACAGGGTTTCTTCTCCAGCCAGTTTCCCCACTTGGCTTCTCTGTAGTCCAAACAGCCTCCATCAAAGGTGTCACAGACGATGTTCTGTAGTTCATTTGCCAAATCATTTTTACCTCCAGTCATATGAACAAGTCCCTAAATGTTTTCTCCTTTACTTGCACTTCAAGAAAAAAATTTTCTCAACCTACGAGATTCCTTGGCAGTTTCTAGCAAAAATGGCTAATATTGCATGTGTCCTTTGGCTGTTTAAGCTTAATGACTCATAAACCTATAGGAGCAACTTCATCTGTCTGAAGCAAACCCATAGCAGCAGACTGCAAAGCAGAACATAAGAAAATGTCTTTTTTAAGCACTTAGTAACTTTCAACTCTAATAATTTTTACATCTTGGCCCAAAGCAGTCTCCTGTAACCTCTTTAAAGCTCTATGTCAGCTTTATCTACCAATAGAAGTTACATTCAGAACAAACATGTCTTCTCTTATCACACAGTTACCAAAGTCTTAGAAGGAAATTTCTTCTTTTTGCTCTTGCAATGCCCTGTGGTAGCCTGCAATTAAGAAGTTTATGAGCTAATCAAGTAACTGCAAAAGTTGTTCTAGAACTAGAGGCTGTGCAGCCCCAGTGCTGTGTCTCGGCTGATAAGTATTGTTGAGGGGAAAGGGTTGGTTGTTTGAGTGGCAGCTGCAGCTTGGGTGTTCCATCTCTCTTTTCAGTTCTAGTTTCAGAATTAATTCTTGTGCTTCTCTGTGGTGCAGGGATGCACTGCTTGAAACTTGTTAGCCAGGAACCTCTATCTAAACAAGTTTAGGGATTTTCTCTACTTCTAGGATCTGTAACATGGGTATATGATGTTTGTTGAAATAAGAAACTTCATCATTGGTTATGGATATTTTTTCTAGGTCCTTCATTTTCAGAGTTAAAGTTTGTTGTTATTGTTAAATGTGCTTAAACTTTCATTTAGGGAAATAAATGAATATGTTAGAAAATATTTTTTAAAGGTTCAAAAGAAAAACCGTGCCCTTTGTGCTCTATTTCATTATGTTTGCTCTCTGATGTCTGAAAAGAAATACGTAGGACACAGGGTCAGAAATCTTGATCAAGTTTCAATCTAGACAGTATCACAACTGATTAAAAGTTGTTTCTATGTTTGTTTTAAACCTTCATTTTAAAAGTGACCACTCTGATTCTGACTTCAAATTCATGCCAATTTTTTATTTTTCCAATTGCAATTTTTAAATCCTCTTGTCTTAATAACTTCTATTCTCCAATAATATAAGAAAGAGCTTTGATACTTCCCATAAGCAGGCAGATGTTTTGCCAATTTCTGGGAAGCCAGGCCTCAGCACACAGGAGAAGTGCCTGGGAAGACAAATACTGCAATGTCTAATGTTGCCCTTCTTCCTGCTCCCTTCCTTGAGCTTTTATTGCTGAGCACAATGTTATGGTGTGGAATATCCCTTTGGTCAGCTGTGCTGGCTGTGCTCCCTCCCAGCTCTTTCCTATCCCCAGCCTTACTTGCTGGGGTGGCAGAGCAGGGAAAGAAAAGGCCTTGATGTTGTACAAGCACTGTTCAACCATAGCGAAAACATTGGTGTGTTATCAGCACTGTTCAATCACAAATCCAAAACACGGCAACTGTGTTGCAGCCAGCTGCTGTGTGGAAAGTCAACTCTATCCCAATCAGACTTAGTTCACATATGAGTAATATTACAATTGTAGCTTTTTTTCTTTTGCATTTGGAAGGAATACAGACAAGCTCCCTGTCATGTTCCCTGGGTATATTCAGGATCAGACCAGAATGACTTTTACAGAAGAAGTAGGAAAAGTGAGTATGTACCAAGTACTGTCACAGTCTCAGAATTAAGTACCAGAAGACTTCTTTCTGTAATCATTTGCACTAATAATTAATAAGAATAGATTAGAGTAGAATGTAAAGTGTTCATTTGATTGAATATATTTTACAGCCCATCATTTACTTTGGAATTTAATGGCATAGCAGCCCAGCTTCCTGATCAATATTCTGTTTTTTAAAATCACAGTCCAAATTATTTTGAAAAGCTTAATAGGTAGTGATAGGGATTTCCTTGAGGGATTATGTTGTACACCTCTCTGGCTTTGCATTTTGTCTTCTCATCCGACCCAAATCTACCACAGCTTCTAGTTGCATTCTCTAGTCTTATCTTGGTGGCCTAATCTTGCCTTACTTGATGTTCTAACTTCAGGTTTCTTTTGGAGGGGTCTTTTCATGGCAATTTCTGTTTTCACCAGCTTTCCACTCTCTGAGGATCTATGACTCTCAAAACTCAAACAGCTTCTTCTAACCTATTTTGCCACCTCCAGGCTTCATCCAAATCTCAGCTAACCTGACTCTCTTCCCCTGACTTCATTCTTTCAAACTTTACTCTTTGTTTCTCTTTATATTCTAATATTTCCTGGGTATTTAAAGGGGGTTGTCTTCTCATAGTGTCTACAGTATGAAAAATGGGGTTTTTGTGTATCTACAGGTGAGAAATGGTCCAGTGCTGATCTTAGCTTAAACTGCATTTGTTAAGATAATGCTCTGAAAAGACTCTCTTAATACTCAGTAATATATTAAATGTGTTTCTGTATCCTCAGAAAAGAAAATAAGAAGTAAGGACTTACTAAAAACATCAAGAACCAAACAGAAGACCTATTTATATGACTATAAACCTCGGATGTGCTTAAATCTTGACTACTTTATTAACTTCTAATAGGGGTATGGTATGGATGATAAGATTAAGCAGCGTTTTGGAGCCGCTTCCACACAAAGAAATTAAATAGACTAGAATTTTTCACTTTAACCAAGAAACAACATATGGTGGAGGTATACAGAATGAATAGCATTTTAAAAAAAGTCAGAGGCAATTATTCACTGTTTTTCACAGATCAGAAATTGTGACAGGAAAAAAATTGAGCAGCAGGTTTAAAATTAATAAAAGTACATACTTGTTCAAGTGTAGCAGAACTGGATGTTTCATAATTAATGTAGCATCATATGGAAGCCTGGAGTATAAATGATAGATACAAATAAAGAAATTAGGCTGATAGACCTACTATGGCTGTTAAAGCTGACGAATTGCATGCAGCATCTAGGTCAGGAATGCTCCTGAACCGAAGGCGGCAAGAGGTAGCAAGTGTGTACCAGGAAACAAATCATGTTCTATGTCGTGTTTATTCCCTAAGCATTTGTTTCTTAGCACCAGCAACATCATACTGAGTTGTGTGCACATTTAGACTGAGCTGTTATGGCAATTTTTATATAATTCTTTCAGGAGTAGTACTTTCATAAATAGTGGAGCACCCACAAACTTGAAAAATTTTTCCATTGCGTGAGCAAACACTTGTCCTTCAAAGTAGAGCAGGCTTCTCTGACATGGCTGAACTTAAATTTGGAACTCCCAGTAATGGAGGAACAAAAGCCTCTCAACAAATGGCTTTTGGTAATTTACTACACGATAGAAAATCTCTCTCCTCTAATCTCACTGTTAAAAATTACTAAATGATCTTCTGAACTGCTCTGAAAAGCAATTGTGAGCTGACCCCTGGTCGTGATTCTCTTCATACAAGAAGCTACATTTTGTCTAATCTATAAATACTTGAAGGAACGCCTTATATAGAGAAGGCCTCTCTGAAATTTGTGTGTTTATTTGCAGTTTGGATTAGGTTAGCAGGGGGGTTGCATAATCTGCTACTGAAATATTTTAAAGGAAGCCATTGCTGCACATCTTAGAATGATTCTGATATTGAGATACAGTAAAATTGCTATGCACAGATGTGTTCATGCTTTTATGCAATATTATTCACTGCATTTAAATTTTACATTGCTTTCTAAATTAGAATTGTCCTGCCATAACTTTTCTGGGGGACTCTTATAATCACTTTTTGACACTGTTTAGCAGAAATCTATACAGATGGTGCCTTAAGAAAAAAAAGTATAGTTATCCCACAGTAAATCTTGTGGTTTTTTCATGTACACTATTCCCACCTTCTTTCACTACAGCTTGAATTTTACCATGGATTCTTCACTTACACTTTTTCCCTTTGTCCATGCTACCATATAAACATCACAAGAGTATAACCAGGAGTTAAGTATTTTTTTGTGGATGAAGACAGCATTGAAGCTCAAAACGGACGTATTAAGGGTTCAAAAATTACCTCAAGTGGTTTTCCACAGACAGTTATGTCAAAGAAACACAATTATACTACCGCAGTAAATGCTGTAGTATACCTTACTTATATATATACACCTTACTTATATATATATTACCCTTACTAATTCTGTTTTAAGCTTTTTGCTCTTTCTTTATCTACAGCATCTCTCTTCTTACCTCCAGATTCATCCCCTTCCTTGTATTCTAATAGAAATTTTTACTTTATTAAAATTCTATTTTTATGGGTTATTTGGTTTCAGATACAAAGAATGTGTCTTGTCTATATTTGGGGTTGGAAATACAGTGCATCCTTTTGAAATTTGTTATTGGTGTCATTTTCAGATGGGCGATTGACTTAGAAAATACAGGTTGCTCTGGAGTAAGAGTCATTTGACTGGCATGATTGTAACACCTATTCAAAAAATGCACATTCGGGTTCTTTTTTTTCCTCAACCCCTCTTCATTCAGTATTTTTCTCATTGTCACAAGCATTCTACACAGTTAATGTGCTCTATAGGTTAGCATAGTATGTGGAAATGTTCAGTGGCAAGTGTTCAAAAACAGAGTAGGTCATGGAGGGACTCTTAAATGTGGGAATGCATAACTGGAGTGACTTCTCCATTTTAACAATGCATGTAATTATTACTTATGAGGTGGCGATTTTTAGTCTACTGTGTTCCATGTTTCCAAAAGGTGCACTAAAAGATACAAGTGTACACTAAAGTGAAGATACTTTTAATGAATTCTTTCATTTTTCTTGCTGACTTAAAAAAACATTGTTCTAACAGAGCCAGGAAAGCCATTCACTATGTAGATTGCGAATAATCCAGGAAATATATTAACATGCAATTTTGTTTTGGTTTTCATATCAGAAAAAGAGAATAGAGGGCAATGTGACTGAGAGCTTTTTACCACTGTAGTTCTGGGATGGCTGCAGGATTCAGGACTGAGAAGCAGCGTGTAGTACCACGAGCAGCTGTTGTGTCCATTTTGTGCCTGGAGCTCTAGTTGTACCCGCATGGTTGGCATTTTATTCAGGAAACTCTTTATTCTGCCTACTCTACTGCATTTGCAATGCTGTGAAAATTAGGGAACAAGATTTGAAAAAGTTTTAATTCAACCTATCATAACAGTTTCATACAGTTTAGAACCTCATCTTCATCTAAACATGCATGAATTTCAGGGCAAGATCAGAGGCTTCAGGAGTATTATCCTGTCGTATTTCAGGTTTCTGTTGCAGAGTCCAAACCATGAAGAAAAATTCAAGAAGGTATTTGAGTTTTGAATAATCTTGAAACATTAAAACTCTTAAGATCAGTTTTCATAGAATAAGCAACAAAACCCAGAAAATGCTCATCCCAAATGGGGTTATCCAGTCTTCCCCATTCACAGTGGATCATCTTGGTTTTGTGTGTACAAGTAAGTGCAAAATTTGCTTTCCACCAAGATACAATAATTACCCTTACCCAAAATCCATCTAAAATGGCTCTCAGAATCTTTACTTTCAAAACTGACATAAGTATAGTTACAATAAAGTATTTTAAGTTTATAAGAAAGTTACTGTATTCAGACAGTATTCTTTGAGTACAATTTACTTTAAAATGCATTTTTTCCAGAATCTTTCAGCATTGAATCCCTTCTGAAAACAGGAATTTGCCATGAAAATGCAAAGAAATACAGTTATTTTAGTTTTTTTGCTACTTCTCCCTGGCTTAAGAAGGAATGCTGCCTGCCATGAGCCTTAGGCAAATAGCTTTTCAAGGGCAATTCTGTGTGTGAGGGGATGAAGCAACACACTTCACAGACTGATTCATATTTTTAACAGTATGCTCTGTATTGTTTTTTAAAAGCTAGCAACCTTAAAAATACATCCTCAAGGAATGAATTTGTGACCAAAAGCTGAGTAAGATTTAAAGATCATGTTTATGTTCAAATAGATGGAGTATCTGTGTGTACTTTATTATTTGCTAATGCTTATATAGGCATTAGTAATAGATGAGCTAGTAAAGATTTGGAGATTTCAGAGCAATTTTATATTTTTAATTCTAATATTTTGCATCTATGCAAATAATTCAGTTTTATATTGTGAAAGGATTTTGGGAAGTGTGTTTTAAAGAAATCAAAACTGAGAAAACTTCTTCCCTTTTTGCTAGTGTCTCAAACGCCTTTGAGAAGTGTGTCTGCTTCAGCCTGAATGGTTGAGCAGAACATTTTGAAGATATGTATGTGAAACAAAAATGCCCCCAAGTTTTTCTAGATGTAGTAGAAAAAGAGATTATCAGCTCAAGGTTTTGTTCAGAAATCCCAGTGATAGCAGTGAGTTCTACATTTAGAAGGTGTTTCTTTCTTTGTGTTCCTTCAGGAGTGCCTCTTGTCCTGCCTTCTGCGTTCTTAAGCCTTTTAATCTCTTTAGCTACTTTATTGTATATGCTAAACAAAAGGGTTTGCTTATGGGTTTTTTTTACAGCGTGTGAATGTTTATGATGCTCACGACCTCTTATATAAGATAAAATTTTCCTTGGGTTGAAACCCTTTTCTCCTCAGTCACGAGTTTTATCATCTTTGATTTGGTACTATTATTTTCATTGTGTACATGAGGAAGTAAACATTATGTGAGCAGTGTGATGACTGCAGCATGTATATACACAAGCTATTTTTAAAGATAGTATTCCTGTGTTACTAATAATAACCATTCCAGGGAGGTTTTGTCATAACTTTTGGTTTCAGTCACACCACTGTTACCAGTATCCAAGCTTTTCATTAGCTCGCCAGCTTGGGTATTTCTGCATAGCTTAATACGCTGACTTACTGTGAAGGGATGGCAGGAATCTGTGCAAAGTTAGCAGTACTTAGAAATGCTTTCTTCTTATTATTTCTCTAATGCAGCAATGACTTCTCTTAAAATTTGTTTCAGTGTCATCTTAGCTGAAGATTGCAGTCACTTTCATTCCCCAACAAAGAACTGATTTAAGCTTCCATTTTTAACAAGGTCTTAATACCCTTTAACTTCAGATTAATTAGAACTGTTCCTGTCCAAAACCTTATGTTATGTGGAAAAACAGCTCTCAAATGAGAGCCTATTAATAGAGAGTTCCTTTATTTATCAGAGGGATCTTCATTCTTCACATCTTTTCTTTCTGTCGGTCTCTCCCACAACGTTCCTCTTCATTTGAGGCAGTGGTCTATATATACAGAGCCTTCTCAAGACCATGAATTTTTGGTGCTACTTTGGCATATGAAATGGATGGTTTCTTTGTACTATTTCTGTTCTTATGCACAGGGGAGGACACTAGCTGAATATTTTTAATAGAAATTAGATTCCCAGATTATTAGCTACTCTAATAGCAAGCTTTTGTGTTGCCCTGTCCTCTGTAATTCTATTCAGACAGTTTACAGAAGGATTATGTTGGAACCATCACTGGAGAAGAAAGAAGAGATAAATGAAACATCAGTAATCATTAATGAGAAATTATTCAGGCTCATTAAGGGCAAGTTTTGAAACTTAATGTATTTGGACAAGAACTGTGACTGTACGTAAATCCACAAAGAGGTAGGCATCTGTACTTTCTACAGTTAGAGTGTCACAAATCAGTGTTTATTTCCTAAGACACAGGAATACTGAGTAATGCAAAGGATCAGACCACTGACAGTTTTATGACAAGGAGGTTTGTACACATTTGACTGCTTCCAGAAGTGATGTCCCTTCCTTCAGCAAAGTTGGACTCCATACTGGTATATGTCCTTTCTATCTCAGCAAAAGCTGCTCTTGAGGAGAGACTTTATCAGGAAATGTTGTGTCTTTCTGTTATTCTGGAACAGGAGTGACTGATCAAAGAATACATTCAAATACATCTGCACTATTCAGATTTTACATCTGCTTCTGTTGCTGCTTTGTTTTAAAATACATGGAAGAAAATGCTAACCGAAGTTATCGATCATTAGCCTGTGTTGTTCCCGTGTTCAGCTCAGCAGCAGGTCTGCCTCTTCCTTCTTTTGAGGGTGCTCTTGTAGCAATCTTACAGGATGAAATAAGCCATCTTCTGCAGTAGCTAGTTACAGGAGGAAAACCTCACAATCACTGCAGGAAAGTGATGTACTGTACGTACCTCAGCCTTGAGAAAAGGAAGATTAAGATTTGAAGGGTTTTGTGCTGAGCAGAGCCAAGAGACTGATCTTGGAAAAATTGCTAAAAATGAGTTGTTCTCCAGAATCTAATAATAATGAGCCTTTCAAAATAGTCTGTTTCACACCAATAGATCATGTTTTCAGGCAGTAGAAAATAAAACTTTTTCTGACTGGTACTGTTGATTAATTTGTAAAAGGAAAGCTATGTTAAGAAATAAGACAAGTGTTTGTTTTACAACTGCTATTAATATAAAAATCTAATAGTGGGATGGGTTGGGGGGTGTGGGTGTGGATTAAGGGAGAAATACTGAATGGATAACTTAAGTTAAATTTAATATGCCACTGTGATCGAGTGGAGCTAAAAATACTGAGAAAACACAAGCAAGTCCATGAGGAACAGGAAATCAGATGAACTAAGCAATAAATATTTTATACTTGGCCAATAAAAATGAGTGAAATGTTGAACATGAAATGAAACTGGCAAACCAAAAAATTGAATATTTGATTTCAGGTTAAAGTGTTTATAAAACCTTTCACTGAGGAACTTTGTTGAAATTTTGTGATGCACAACTATTTTCATTTTAATTGAATTACATATTGAAGTGAAAAAGAGTCACTGAAAATTTGTCAAGTAGCTCTTTCCCAATTTTAATTTGAAAGATCTTGAACTGGTATAAATGAGTTATATTTGCTACGAAGAACTATTCCTTTGCATCATTTTCATGGAACAATACATTGTTATAACACGCAACAGATTTTACAGATTTTATAAATAAATTATGTAATTAATGTCATTTGCCTATTGCCTTGTTAATAGCTTTTGACAAATAAGGACAAGCAAGTACTCCGTACTCTGAGCTGGCTGGTTGTGAGAGATGTCTGTAGCACAGTGCTGAGCACAAGCCAACATGCTTTTTCCTCTCAGCATGGTTTATTAGTTGTGGCTCAGTGCCACTCTCACTGTGGTACAGAGTTGGCTGTGATCTCATGTGGGATGCTGGTATAGCTCCCTGAAAATAACAAATAGACCCAAGGTTTTGGTTGTTTTTTTTTTTCTTCCTTCATCTCCTACGTTTAATAGTTCAGTTGTTAATAAAAGCTCTGAGAATTCTGCCAGAAGAGGTAGTAAACATTTTTAAAAACAAGTAGCAAACTTGTGTTATGATGCATCGTTCAAGTATCTGTCACTAACAATTTTTCAGCGTTAGGGTTATTATTTTAATTTACTGTAAAATCAGAAGACTTCTAGTGCCTTATACTTTCTTTAATGTCATTTAATGCAAAACTGTGTCATGGATTGGATTGCTCTGTAAAAGAGAATTCTCCAATAATATGAAAGCTCTCCCTGAAGTATTTCTGTATTATCGCTACTTATTCAGCTAATTTTAGAAGGGGGAAAGATTGAGGGGAGGGAAATGGTTAGAAAACTTTTGTTCTGTGTTTTGCTCACGTATGTATCAGTGCAGGTCTGAGGATGAAACTGAGCTGGGGCAAGAGTAGAAATACCAATAATGCTACAATACTGTATGAATTTTTTGATGTGAATTCAATGTGAAATTTAAAAATCTACCTGTGCACTTTTATGTTTTAATGGCATATGTGGCACAAGTGGAGTCACTGTGCTTCACTGTAAAGATCTGGCCACTATGGAGTAAAGATTAGCTGAACTGTGAGCTGATCAATAGATATGACAGAAAGATAACCTTGAAATGAACACGTTTAGGTATCAGGTAGTCAACTTTGACTTTCTTTTATTTGTAAAAGGCTTTTCCCACATTTTGTTTATTCATTACAGATGGTTTTGAATTCAGTACAAGTGGGTTTTGGACAAATTATTATATAAGACTTGCGAAGGTGAATCAGTGAGGGAATGCTTCTACTGAATATTTACTTTTCCTTAAGTAAGAGGAAAGAGGATATTCTGTTTTTCATACTAGAACATCTTTAATCTAAGCTTCAGAGCATGAGAAGTCTATTTTTTTAAAAAAGCCATTTATTATAATTATTGTCTGATTTATGAAGCCAACTAAATGTGCACTGGATAATCATATTTCTCAGCTCTGAAGAACACTGCTGAATTTGGAGAAGCATGCTTTCTTAGCAGCTTAAGGTATAGAGGCACTGCAGCTATGAAATGTATCTTGACACTTATCTAGGGTAACATTATGCATCAATGAGCATTTAAAGTCAGGTGATGTGGCTGGAGGAAATAGGAGCTAAAGCGTTGACTGCTGTTGTGGAGGGATAGCATCACTATTTGCCCTGACATGTTTTGGATGAAAATATAGCTGACAATATAGTTTATGTTAAAATAACCTAGTAGAATCTACCCATGATATTCTACTGGAGGGAAGGGAGGGGGAATATTTATAAGATACAAAATCTGGAGCTTTCTTTTAGTTTGTAAATGGTCTTTGGTCCACCAGCTTTCTAGATCCACCTTTTATGTTTTAAATGAAAGAGATTCTTCCATTACTTGGCCTGATGACACCACCCACCTACCTCTAAGCTCTTTGATCACAAAGGCAATTCCAAAATAAAATAAAACTCTGTGAGGCAACTGTAGTATGGCATTGCCAGCAAAATATGATCTTGCAGTTTAACCAGAGGTTAAGGTCCTAAAATGTATTCTACTGGCATTATCTATAGTGTTTTTTCTATCAGTTCTTTAAATGTTCTTTCTTAATGCAATGCTGCAGCTTAGCTCAGTTCCTAAGATTAGGTATCACTTAAACTCATTTCATTACAGACTGGGATTATTTCTGGTCTTTTGTAACAAGCTTTTTTGGTTATTACTGTTACTGCCTAAAGAGTGAGGGTGTTTAGTGCTAGTTCTGGAAGGAAAAGGCAGGTTTCATAGTAATAATTGCGTGTTTGGAGTAAAACAGTAAATTGTGATTTGGCAAGAAAAATTGCAGTTTCTTACAGCGGTTTATTCATAAAGCCTAGCTATCTCTGTACACAAACCTCATGTATTTGGTTTTCATATCATGATCCGTGAGAGTCGTGCATGCACTGTGCTGTCCTCACTACCAGTTTGCAGGTAGACTTGCCCTAACCATCTTTGAGTTCCTTTCTGCACCATGGCTCGGGAAGTACTGTGGGAAGTAATAGCAGTGTTAGTGTTGATCACCTTAGTCATTTGCCTATTGATAGTCAGGAATTCAGCCTTTCAATTACTATCATGTGGTTCTGGGTGTATAGTCTAAGCAAAATCCATGGTGCTTAACCTTTTCCAGTATGATTCTGTGATCACAGTTTACATAGTGGCTATTTCAGATGCCTCAAAACACATCCAAGCTGTCCGTGGTACTTCCTGGTAGGATTGCAGGTTGAGCATTTTTCAGGACTGTTCTCCAGATACATGAAATTGATCGTTTGTGAGAAAAGGGAGACCAACACAGACATGCTGGAAAATGAAGGATCCCTACTGCTTTAACTTTTTTTTCAACCTGTGTGAGGTTATAATTTCCAGATACACTGATAAGTGGTAGAGACTTCTAGACTAGAATTCTGCTTTGGATATGATACCCTCCTCCTCCTCACTTTTGCTGTATTTATCTGGACAAATTGACCAGGCTTCCCTGACATGGAATAAACATGCCAGTGCTCAAGGAAGTTATTTTACACAAAGGTAAGCTCCAGGATTCACCTTATCTGCTTTCACTCCCTTGTTGGAGCAGAAACTGAGGAAGAGATCAAATCTCTGTCTTATCCGTGTTCTTCAGTTCGGGAATTGCTGGAGGCATGTTGAAGTTATGGGGCATGTTATGGTCACTGTCACGCAAAGGAATGTGATAGCAAGTACTGTGGTGTACTCAGTAACCTTGCAGTCTTATCTTAAGTCATATTTATAGGGGGAGCAGTAAAAAGAGAGAAGGGCTTCGGAAGATGGAACCAGAGGGGATTGTTCTATCTATTATTTTTGCTTTTAAGAGAACATCACACAGAATAGATGGAGAACATAGCTGATAGTGACTTACAAGGTAAATTAAAGCTGCAAATAATGAGGAGTTAATAGTTACATTTTGCCAATGGATTATGTTTATGCAAAGTATTTAAAAATTAAAAATTAAAAATAGAAATTATTCTTAGGACCCGAATGGAACAAAATGCACAAATAGATTTAATCAAAGCCTTCTTAAGTTGTCCAAGATCAACATATCCCCAGCCTCCCATGTTTCTGAATATTGAAAGAGTCAGGTTGTTATGTGTTATGACATGAATAGCAGAGACAATACATCAAGTGGCTTTTAAATTCATCTAGGAACTTTTTGTTGACATTTAAACGATCAGATGCAAAGAAAAAGGGAGTGACAACTACAGAAAACAAAAATGAGTTCTAAAAACCCATAGCCAGTAATATATGAATAACAAAGAAGTGCTTTTCAGTGTTTTGAGTTTGAACCATGCAGACATATTTTACAAGCAGCTGTAAAATACAATGATCACGACTTCAAAAGTAACTGTAAATTATCTGGAATGGAGATATCTATGTGAGACATGCAATAAAATCTCACTTGCAGTATCGTCAGTAATACTATTTGTAGAAAGTTCCTTCTAGGTATGAAGACAGATAGATCATATGTGGTGTTGTTTTATTCCTATGACTCCGTTCTGTGGCTAAACAGATTTTTGTTTTTCCCTTTCACATTCCCCAGCACAGAGCATACACTAAGAAAACTCCCTTTGAGTCAGATCACTATTTTAAACAGAATTTAATTCACCCATTTGGGCCACACAGGGCAATATGTGTATATACATATGCGAACACAGTGATGTATGAAGAAAAAAGAGAACCAGCACATTCTGCTTCTGAGTTTAACTGTCTGGAGAAGTACAGACATAACAAGACTGCCCCTAGTTGTGTGCTGGACTGTACTCATACTTAAGATCTCTCTGGAATGTGGTGGAGCAAAATGAGGTGTTAGAGCTTCCAGAAGGTGAAGTGTTGTGTGAACAAGTTTGTTAGCCTTTCTGGATGCTGCTAGTCTCTGAGACTCCTCTCTCATTCTTGTAATTTCATTGTATTGTAGGATTTTTTTTTTTTTTTAAACAAGTTAATTAAAAGTTCTGGTGGTCATCCATAAGCCCTGTGATATAAATTGTAAAGAAAAAATTTGATCTCGAATCTGGAATGATCAGACCATTCCCACATATTCTCTACATTTTATGCTTTCCAACTTTGGATCATCCTGCTCTCACCTTTAATCCTTATTAATTTTTTTGGAATGAAGATATTCTCTGAATGTCTTTTTGCCTAATCATAGAAAGCACTGTGACTGCTCTTTTCATCCTATGGTCTGCAATTCATTCCAGCCTGTTCTCCAACACCAAGTGTTCCTCTATTGCCGGTCCCATTTTCTGGCTTTATGTATCTCCGTCAAACTTCCTCTCTTTAAAATAAACACTTAATTTTTTTAACCTTGGTGTAAGCTGGCACATGGACTTTGTGCGTCTAACGTTGCTTCACAAGCGTGTTCACATGCTCGAGTGTCTAAAAATGGAAGAGGAAACATGCACTAAAGTTATTGGAAAGAAAATTATAATGTTGTAGTGGAATGTGAGCAGCATATACATGGGAGAAGCCTGAAGGGTTCATGGGGAAGCGCCATATTTTTTAAATTCATTTCTTGTTGGATAAGTCTGTAGGGGAGGTAGACAATGTTAATTTATACAGAAATTAGCTCTGCAGTTTCTACTAGTTGTGGGTCAACTTATTCTCGTAGGAGGAATCTTCTTAGTACTTGATTCAGATGGTCTCTCTCTTACATTTGGGTAGGAGCAAATAAAGCTCAACTGAAATGATAGGAGTGTCAGTAAAAATAACTGTATCTGCCTGCATAGGTTTCTACAAGCTGCTGTGGTAATTTACCAGCGAAATCTTTCATTTCCAGGCGGATCATTGCAATCCTTATCATATCGCCTAAATCCTTTAATTTGCAGTGCCTTCCAAGGTAGGCAAAAGGTCACTCTCCAGCACCCAAAAATTTTTCTTTCAGTTGAGGTAGGTGAGGATTTTCTGACAGGCAATTGCTAGCAATATATATGCAAATACTCTGTATCTCTCCTAGATATGTACTTGCTGGAAAAAATGCAAATACATACTTTGCCCTACCATGGTATTTCCTATAGGACAAGGTAAGATCAACATTTATTATTGTCTTGGCACTTACTATAAATAATTCTTTTCATACAGTGTTTTAAAGTCCTCAGTCTACCAACTAAATCCCAACATGGATATTAAATATATATTTCTTTGTCTAAATGGTGAGAGTTTTACTGGTTCTGTGATAATGATTTTTGTCTGCTTCTGCATATTTTTTCTCTCAGGAAATTTCAAATCTTGCTCATGTTGTTTAATGAGCTGGCTGGTCAAGCATCTGATGCCCCGGTGGGAACTTTCAAAGTCACTGAACACATTTTTACTTAAATCTAGCTGACATTTCTGTCTGTTTGATTTAATGTATGATTTCCATATTTAGATTACCAATGAGATGGAGCATAGTACAATCATTCCTCTGCACTATAAACACACATGCATCTTGCACGGAAGTGGGCTCTTTTGCTGTTGGTCCACATGGCAAGAGTGTTTTTAGATTCTGCTGGCATTTGGGAAGACTTTATAAGTCAGTTTTAATTATAAATAAAATTTTGAATCTGTAATGAACATCCTAAGTGCAGAATTAGTCTTCGGTACTTTATTCTCAGACCATTTCAGTTGCTATAATCTGGTAGAACTAGTCTATTACAAATGATGAAGTATTTATTTACCAGTTAAAGGCTAAAATCCTAAAAAAGAGCTTGATGTTATAAATATCCATATTGTTTATGCTTCATTTCATTTTATTCAAAGGTATTAAAATATTTGCTATTTGCATGCTTCAAATTCTTGCCATGAAGCATACAAGTATTGATGACAGGACTTTTGAGCAATTATTAATTAATTCGTTTTGTGAAAATCAAAACTTAAATTGTTTTTGCTTCTCATGGAAGCTCAGCATTCCTCCTGATTTTGCTCAGAAGGCACCTCCCCATGCTGAGATTAAAAAAAAAAAAAAAAATAAAATTGCACCACTGAAAAGTGCATGTATTCTAAGTGTTCTCTTCATCCAATTTGTTTGTTTTGGGTGACTATGCCTGCAAGCCCAAAACTTCTTGGTGATGGTGCCTTCCCGCTCCCCTCGTGTGTCTTCATTAGGCAGTAAGCAACTGATAAACACTTCCAAGAGGTGGCAGTCCATCTATCGAGCTGTCTTCTGGCTGACAGCAGTGTTACCCCGAGCTGTCATATCGGGCCGTGCCTCATGTGCTGAGGTAAACCAAAGTTACCCCCTAGAAAACTACACTAAGCTCTGAACTCATGTGGGCCTGGATAACTGCACAGAGGTGGTGTGTATTTTAAATTCATATACTTTATAACAGTTCCAGCTTTCCTCCCCAAAATTAAATCAAGTCAGATTAATTCTGCTAGAAGGGAAGAGTGGCTCCTGGCCCTGGGATTGCCAAATGACCTACATATGCCCTCATCCCTAGTTTCTGACATATGTTGAGGACAAAGATCCTTGTTCTGTTCTTTTCCAATAATAGACTCTTGAGGTGATAATATTTTCCTGCTGGAAGTGTCTGAAAAATTAGCCTCTTCTGATTTAGTCTTGCTTTTCCTATAGTAAAATAGAAAAAAAAAGAAAAAAGCAAAACAACAAACCAACTTTGATGGGAGAAAGAGAAAAATAACATGGCTCTCCTCTGTAAAAATAATGTTTTCATGTAGTTTGTTGCTTTTCTTGGGAAAAAGAAAAAAAAAAAGCCTGAAAGCAGCAGAAAATGGGGTATACTTCTTGTTACCCTTAAAACAGTGATAAGGTAGGGAATAAAAATTTTTGGGTTAATTGCCTCCCTTTTCTTTTTTTTGTGTGTGCAAAGAATCTTTGGGACATGGTGAGGCAGAGGGAGAATCCTGTACATTTGATGTCTTAATCTCAGAGCTGTTGTTCATGAGAGACATGAAGTGACAGAGGGCATGTCTGCAATAATTTGATTTCTGTGAGGTTTTTCCGTGCAGCATGTTGAAGTTAGCCTAAGACTGGGGGAGGAAGGAAGTAAGTTTTCAAGGATCTAATTATCGAATCCATTAAAATAATAATAGTAATGGTAATAATAATTATGATAACAATAATAATAATAATCAAACCCCAGAAAGAAACAAAAAACCTGGGGTGGATCTTCATTGCATCATTTTACACCTTCGAGTAAGTAAAGCTGTCATCAGGATCCTCTTTGGAAGCTGTTTTGCACAGTTCATTGCTGGCGAGCAGCCAGCAATAGGAGCTGCAGCCCAGCTTGCTGTAGCTGCCAGTGTTCTGTTGTGTAGGAAGGGAGCCCAGAATAGCAGCCTTCTTACTACCTCCCTCAGGATGCTTTAACAATTTCTCAAAGGTCAGTAGAAACTAGTTATCAATTAAAGGAGCTCTGTGTCTGCCTTTAATGTATCTTACAGGTAGTGGAGAAAAGAGCTGCTTTCAAATGCTTTCAAATCCTGCTGCATCTTTCCTTAGAATACTTTGTGAGGATGTGAGGATGCAAGGCCAGTTGATTTGTTGATCTCACGGGGGTCAACATCAAGGTAGTCCAGTTGAGTAGGCTAAGAAGGCC
>VZTA01022311.1:108858-170602 GCA_013398855.1 Mohoua ochrocephala
TTCAGTTGAGTAGGCTAAGAAGGCCGAGTTGGTCAGTTTGCTCTGGCAGGAGAAGTGTTGTTGCAAGTATTCCTTCAGTAGCCTGTGATAAAATGAGCATGCCCGTAGAATTAGAAATAGCCAGTCTGCCTCCCAGTCATTTGATCTGCTCCCAAGAACAGTCTCTCTTGAATAATCTGCTTGGTTTATAAATCAGTCAAAAGACAGAATATCCTGATGGCAGGTAACAAATATATTTGTGAGATGGATCTGGAAAAAAAATGCCAAGTGGAGGATTTTGAGTTTTCCTTTCATTAAAAGATGGAGAGTTTCACTGGGAGGCTTAGTGACAACTTGATATTGTTTAGACAGTGATCTATCTGAAGAAAGATTAATGTTAATTAAAGTGGCGTTGGAGAAATTCAGCAGATGACAGCAGCCAAGCTGGCTACAAGCTATTTTTAGAAAATTTACTTCATTGCATCCAGAATGACTCATTTATTAAGTTAACGGATGAATCAATAGCTCAGCTTCTTATGGCAGTCCCTGAAAGTGGAACTGTATATAAAGATTGTGTTCATATCTTTGGTCAGAATTCAAATTATAAAAGCTGACCCGTATGGAGTCAGTCCAAGTGCGCAAATGTCTTGCACGAAATGTAGCTCTGCAATTATACTCCAGTGAGTCTGTTTGAACATGGATATATAGAGGGGCACAGGGGGAAATCAGCCAGAAGTCCAACTTGCACTGTTTGGGAAGTAACACAAACAGCAAACAGGTCAGCTTGTTAAAATAGTGTAAACAGAGTTGTAATTTATTTCTCCTTTAGTTTTGTCTTGAGTTTACTTTTCATTTGAGCTGTGGATCATTGTTTCCTGTCTCCATTTGAGCACAGTTCTTTCTGGTTTTCAACTTTGCTTAACTTGGATGTAGTTTTCCCTCTTCCATGATGTTCTGCTTTAATCTGTGAAATAGTAAAGCATCCATCTGTTCCAGTACAACCGTGTTGGCCTTAGTTCAGTTTATTTCCTGTATTTTGCTAATTTCTTAAGTTGCTATAGAAACCTTGTTGTTCACATTCTCCTGAATCCTTTTTGTGAACTTTTGCGAACCCAGTCTAAAAAGATAAGAAAGACACCAAATTTCTATTATTTTTAAAACATCTGTTAAAATAATTATATTTATTATTGCCTGATTATTTTTCCATCTTATCTTTTCTGATCCTTCCCTCAAAGGCCTTCACCAGTTTAGCCAGTATAAGGTGTCGTTCTTCATTATTATTGTGTCAGCTCTTATTTCTACATCTAGGAATAATTTCATTTCTCTCTTGCAAAGAGATTAGAGAATTGGGCTGTCTGTATTACATCCAAGGTATGATACAGAGCTGATAAGACTGATGTCTATCAAAATTTGTATATAAATTCTGGTACGTTTGAGATTATCTGTTGCATAGACAAGTGAAACATTAAAAGTAACTAGTATTTAAAATAGTTCCACTTTTAAATAGTGTGGCTTGTTATAGTGTGAAAATACTGCAGTTTGAGAGAGAGAGACTTTGCTCATTAGGTCTCTCTAGATGAAGTTTGTGACCATCTTTTCAGCGTGCTGGAAGTAGCTGGCTGTGTATTTAGCTTTGCTCTTGGTTGGGTGTGTATTATCAGAGAGAAAACGCTATTTATATTGGAAGATGCTGGATGTTGAGTGGTTCAACTGGAGAGAAATATAATAAAATCTGTGAAAAAACTAAAATATATGAAAGACAAAGAGTGAATCTGCACAAAAATTGGGTTCCTAGTGACCTGAATTCTGGCCATTCTAACATGTTCTTTGCTGCATTATGTTTTAGCATACAAAGCCCGTTGTAATTAATGTATACCCACTCATGCTAGCTGGTCCTTTGCTCTTCTGATCGCAGATACTTCTTGAAACATTGCGATTAAGAATGGTACTGTAAAATAGTCTTTAAAAACCAAGGTTTTTCACAACAAAGTGAAAAAATATGCCACATGCAGGCCCTCTGTCATCCTGTAGCTGAAATCTCCTGTGTGTAATTGTCTGGTCTCTATTAATCAAATCAAGGATTTGCACAATGACAAGCAAGCTTCCAGACAGGCCACAATTGATGGTTACGCTTAAATGTAATTCAGAGAAATACTTGAAATATAAAGTTTTCCTCAAGTTGGACATATCCATTTATTGCATTGATTTTCAATTTGCCTTAATTTTGCTGTTTTTTCTTACCAGTCATCACAATGTTTTTGTTTTTCTCTGTAACTTGTGTGTGCGTCAAATTGTCTAGTCCCTTGCACTTTGGACTTACCTGACTGTTTGAGATTTGTAACAGTGATGTTGTAGCACCAAATTAATCGCTTCCACATTTCTCAGAGCATTTACCTTGAAGTTGGAATAAACTGGTATATAAGGGGTTTGGGTAAAGCGTATGCATCGTGTTTCATAACTGGTTCTGCCTCTTTCGTGTCTTTGGTGAGTGAATGGTATAGCATAATAGTTTTTGCATGACACTGAAACTAAGAAAGATATTTTGCCATCAAAAGTTGAGTGTTTTTAAATTTTGTCTGTGGGTTACTGTTCACTACTCACAGCCTTCCAAACAGGCAGCTTAAATCTTTTTTTTCTTATGTATGCATTATTGTTTAGTAAAAACAAAAGTTCTGTTTCTTATGTATCGTATTTATGACCAGCAGAAGAGTTCACTCTGTGTTGGCTGCATCCTCCCACTGTGTGTGATGCCTTTAAAGTCCTGTGAAACTCTCAGCCAAACTTTATACACAAAGTGAAAGTCTTTTTTATGTCCTTCGCCAGTTAAATCTGGTACTATAATCTGCTGTGGTGGATCTCTTTCAGAAGTTATAAGATCGAGTAAGATCTAATGTTCTGAAATGAAGGAAATACAGACTTCCTTAAAAACTTCACTTCAAATCAGAGGCATTGATAAAATTGTATATTAATGTTCTCTGATTCTGTTTCAGCTTCAAATTTGTCATTCTTTATGTTTGTATTCTGGATTTTTAAGGTAAAGATGTCAGTGTAGGATTGTAAATTGATTAAGCGATATGTGAGCTGGAGCTATCAGTGAGAGATTGTTTATTTAAACAGTGACATAATTTTTAATATGTCTTTCTCTTTGAAAAAATATGAAATTGTGGTAACCGACATTTTACTTTCAAAAAGTGGTACCATTTGAACTGCAATTTGGCAGATTCAGAGTGTGTTAAACTCTTGACACAAAACTTTGCAGAACTATTTGCAGAGTGATGCTAATTAATGGTTTAAGCAAGTCGGATGAGTTTTCTGAGTCAATTATTTTGATTTTTTTTTTTCTGGTATTCCAAGAAAGTGCTTAATAGCTGTGCCAAGGGTGGCCAGTAAAGAAATCTGCCAGGTGGAATTCCATGTTGCTGGAGTGCTGGCAGCAGAGATTCTGTATTCTCGTTCTGCTAGAGGGTAAAAAATCAATGAAGTTAATTTTTTGGGTACTCCAAAGTGCAGGCAGGAATGGATCTGAAAGAAGTGCATAAAAGTTTATTTCTCATGGACCTCATTCTAGTAGCAATAGGACTGGTCAGGTGCTATGTTAACATGCCATCTAAGCCATCGCTTGTCACGGATTGATGAAGCAATCCTTCGTCATGATGCTAAAGCCAATTTCTTGTAGCTCTCCCTAGAAACACCAGTTGAACAAAAGTCATGGAAAATAAAAGCTCATGTTTGTACTTGCACTGGCAAAAAAAGTTTCTCTCCAACTTTAGGCTCGCTTAATGAATGGCAGCAATGGAAGTTGCAGAGGAAATGGGAGAGAGCAATTGCTACACTCTTTGTCCATGATGAATTTGGATGTTCTGATATCTGAACCCTGTCTCTACCTGGGAAATCATAGCTTATGTTACCTGGAGCAGTGATGGACTTCAGACTTTTCCTATGCAGACTTCATCCTCTGTGTAAAGCCTGCAAACAGTCCATTTATGAGAGTGACTTGCTTGGAGAGATATGGAAAGGCAGGACTTAGGTGGAAAATCTTAATGTATTTTCTGTGTTATTCTCTTCTTCCCTTTTTCACTTGAGTAAACAATATCTATAATAATTTCAAGATATAAGAAAATACATCTATGTAGAAAGGCTGACAATTGGAAAGAAAAATTCCAATAATAGGGAGATAATTCAAATACACATTTGATAGGTGTCTACTGGTTTACAAAAAATAGTTTCTTATGTAACTTCCATTTTTGTAGGATCAAGAAAATGAATAGTATTGCTGTGCAGAGCCAGCAGGAGGTCATTAGTGCACTTATATTTTTAGGTCTGAATTGTCACTATCGATGACACCGCTTCGTGAAATAAAAGAAGCCATGTCTGCATGTCTCTGGGGAAAATGTAATATTTACCACCATTTATAGTACATGCTATTCATGCATCTTCAGTATGTGAACTGTTCTTTACCAGGATTTTTGTAGGATTTTCAAAAGTCATTTTGGTGAGTTCCATGTGGAACAAAACCCTCTATTTTTCTGTGTCGATGCCAGCTATTGCCCATCACCCACTTTTTATTACTAATCATTAACTGCAGAGATTTTTCAAACATGGAGGCCATAGAGTCTGTGTGATTTGTGATGTCTGTACATGCACAATTAATTTAAAAATTCCAGTTTGTAGAATTGTATTTGTATGCGTTTCAGACTGTATAGCAGCGTAGTGGAATATTCAGCACAAAGCACATCAGGCTTCAAATATTTAAACTCATCCATATGCCTTAGACAGTCAACAAGAAATCATAGGATATGATGGTTGATGGCCATTAATATAAAAAATACCATCCTGGTGATGGTAATTCTGCTTGGTTGACTTAATTGTTAAGGTGATGGACACCTTGTTTGTAGTATTTGTGTTAATCACAAAAAGATTTTTTGTTGCATAAAGAAAGGGATTTTTTTGCTTTTGATTTGAGACTTACCGGGTTTTACCGCTAAATTGGTAGAAGGAATATTGTCTTTTGGAACAAGTCATGAGACTATTAACATACTGTATTTTCTGTTACTGATTTTGAGAACATTTTTCTTCTCCTGATTTCAGGTTGGGTGGGACTATATCTGCGTACAAGATAGTGCCAGACGAAATAGAAGAAATCAAGGTACAGTATTACTGCTTTTCATCACTGAATTTCTTTGTTTGGAAAATTACAGAAATGTTACATTTAAAACCACGTTATTTCTTGCTTTGAAGTGTATCATGGGAGAGAGAGGAAAATGTCTAAAATAAAATTATTAGACCCATATTTATGCATCTAAAATAGAATAGTTATTTTTACAAGTATTTTTTGCACTTAAATGTTTAAGTGCTTGAGATCCTAGGAAGCATCAAAGGATGGGTTACTCATTAGTCTCAGTTGTGCCAGGATGTAAATGTGGAGGAAGGATTTTATTGTTCAAAGTCAGAGCTATTTAAAGTGTTGGGGGAAAATCCCTTCCTTTACTTGTTTCTGGTAGCTGTCCTGTCTTGTTCAGGTAATGGGTTTTTGAGGTTGTGATGGAAGTCAGGCCACTTCAAACACCTTAAATGATTGAATTTCTCAAGCTGCAGTACATGTTACTTACATGAAACAAGGCACTACTGGAAGATGCCAAGACAGACAAATATATATTGGATATCGAAAAGTGTTATTTTGTACATATGTATTGTGAATAGCAGCTGGTAAACAGGAAGATTGAGTGTCCTTGCAGTAAATATAGGAGGTAGTTTTAACATCGGAAAGGCTCTCCTAGCTGACTTGAGTAGAAAAAGGAGAGAGGAGAAAATAGAAGGCAAATCACTGGAATATTAGTTCTAGAGAGAACAGAATCTTTTTCCGTGCACCTTAGTTCAGTTATTTTGCTTCACAACTATCCCTCCCCTATTTAAACATGAAATATTAAGGGAGTTAATTTGATGAAATATGCAAAAATAATAGCTCCACTTTTAAAATCTGACTTAACTTGATGGATTGTTGAATTATATTTATGGGAGTTGTAATTGTCATGTTTTCTAATAGTCCTTAAAAAGTGAACTGCTTTCTGAAATGGTAAAGGAGGTACTTGATCAGACAGAGAGCAATAATTACTATGACAAATAAATAAGTCTCTTAGCATTTGCATATATTCTAGAAAAGGGGGTAGATTAACCTCTTTTACAGCTCAAAATAATTTACGAGGAAAACCAGTGTATTGCTTTTGTTAATTCATGTAATTACACCTTAGGTAGAACACCACAGTAGGCATATGAATGAGGAGTACTTATGGCAGAAGTGAGAAGATGTACCCTAACTGTTCTCATGCACTATACCAAGGTTAGGAAGGATTGTGTGCAACCAATCGCCATTACAGTTCCACAGCATCTGTATCAGTCTGAAATGAAGTGTCATGAAACTTACCTTCCCTAGATTTTTGTCATAGGTGTTTAGGTTCCCAGAGTGAGAACACTCAACAGGTAGCCTTACCTAGATACCATCACAGGTTTCCCCCCTGAAAATTCTTCTAGAAGGTAGATATGTCTTCTATCCCATGATCTACTGCTTCATAAAAGATGCTTTCAGAGAATGCATAAATGGATATACTACCATCTGCATTCCTGTCATTCCTCTACACCAGTTAAAGCAGTGTCACTTCATTTTCAATACCTACTGGTTTTAAAACACTTCCGGAACTGATAAAAACAGTAAATATAGAAATTGCAGCACATTTCTGAGAAGGTGTTATTGTTTCAACTGTCTCTAAACTTCTGTTCT
The DNA here is from genome assembly GCA_013398855.1 of Mohoua ochrocephala. Taxonomy (NCBI): domain Eukaryota; kingdom Metazoa; phylum Chordata; class Aves; order Passeriformes; family Acanthizidae; genus Mohoua; species Mohoua ochrocephala. The sequence goes on from VZTA01022311.1 coordinate 115,613, forward strand.
CATCAGAATTATTCATCCTGTAAGCAAGAAGCTTTTCAAACTAGCAAAAACGCGTTGTCAGATTTCATTGTTCCTCATCCACCGTAATAGTATGTGCCTAAAGGAGAGGTCTTCCAAGCCAAACGATTTCTTGTACAGAGGGCCTGGCGAGCATATCAGGCAACACTGGTTTTGCTGAACAACATGGAGATTGTCTCAAGAATAAAGAGAAATTTATGACTATTGCAGATTAGGGAAAGTTTGCATGATGTACCTATAGATGTATGTCAACAGTATCATCTTATGGTCTGTAGCACCAGGAGAGATGGTATTTTTGATTTCAGCATTCTGCCATTACAAAGGAAATATATGATGTGGTGAAGGGTGGTTATTATAGAAGAAGACGACTCGGTGAATGAGAAGACCACTCATTAACAGATTTCTAAAAAAAATACTTGGTTTGCTAGGATTTGCAAGTCAACAGCAGAAAGGAATTTAATTGTTTTGCGTTGGGTTTTTTATGTGCTTTCCTATATACTTTTCATGTAGACATATGCATGCATCTCATCTCAAGACCAGAAATTGATTTTGTAGCAGGTCCTTAATTCATGAAAGTAATATGCACAAGAAAGACATTGCCAGAACATTTCATTCCTATAATATTTGTGGCATGAGATAGATATTCCAGTGTAGAGAATAAAGTTAAATGTTTGCCTCCTGTGGTAGTTATTTTTAAGAAATTTTGTTTGAAATATTTTGTTAGTGCTGGTTGTAAATTGTAAATTTAGATGTAAAGCAGTTCTGGAGCAAGATGGGAGGAGTTTTTTCATTCCATTAACCACCCTTTCACACGGACACACTTTATGCTCCTCAAGGAACACTCGTGATTCTTCTATAGGTACTCTTTAAATGAAAGCATATATGCGTAAATATTAAAGGTTACATTTAAGACTACAGACATTTTCCCCTGAATAATGATAGGATAGCTCTTTTTTCTTTAGAAGTATGTGTTAACTTAATAGTTTAATATATGACAATTTTTATGCATAGCTGAAACGTATTCTCTCAGATTGTCTTCGGTCTTTGAGAAAGTAGATTCCAGTGATAAAGACCCAAGAGTAGAAAATGATAAAAACTGTGAGGGAAAGTGAAGTAGCCAGAAGGGAAATGGTGAACACTGTGTCTTCTTAGAGGTCAGTTGCCCTAGATGACTTAGGAATTCATAAGATTATAACTTTTCCACGCAGTCATTTTTAGGAACATCGTAGCAACAAAGGAAGTTGATTTCGGTGTCAGTGAGATGTATTTCAGAGCAAAGCTGTACTCCCTGCTACCAAAAATATGCAACTTTGATATGATTACAATTAAAATCGGGCTATTCCGAGACTTTCTCAGAAATCATTTGGTTTGCTGGCTGTGTGGTATCATATACCTCCATAATGCTGTATCCCAGAATCTGTTCTTTTTGCTGGTAAGAGTAGCCGATGAAACTCATGCAACCCTTTTGTGCAGCCAAGAGATGCTGGCCTTGATCATTCAAAGCATTTCCATATTTATCAATGTGTGGTAAAAATAACTAGCAATTTGTCAGCAAGTGCCAGTTTGTAGTCCCAGTTTGTATTAAAAAAAACTCAAATAAAAGAAAGGTATTCATAACTACTGTGGTGGATAGTCCACAAGAACGGGACTGTGGCTGGAAATATTTTGACTTCACAAAACTGGTTTTGTCTCTCCATACCGGAGAGTGGGGCAGTATTTAAATATCTCTTGCATCTTCTGCAGAATCGACCTTGCTTTACATGAACAATGAGATGTGCTGTTATCACAGTTTTGCATAGGAGTTTAAGTCCTGGATCTGGTTTACTTCATCACTGTGTGGATATTCGTTTGCTAAGTGTATCAGCACTGGCCAAGGATCTTCACAAGAAGTTTCCCCAGGGTTTATGATGGGAGACATCAGAATTTGATGACGATACTGAGATTATTGCTCGTTTATCTGTTTGGATCCAGCACAAAAAAAAAAGGTTTGCCCACTCAGTAAATTTTTGAAGATGCTCAAGCCGTTTAAATTGTGTACTCCCACTAATCCTAAAGCACCAAGAAACCTTGCAATTAACTTGCAGGAACAACAGTCCTGGTTCTCAGGTTTTCTGCCCATGTTTTCTTTCTTCTAGATCTCAAATTATAATTACTAACAGTACAAGAGCTCTTACTAAGCATGACATTAAAGGGTATTATCCTTTGAATGTCTAACGAGTTTTAACAAGTAACATCTCCATAGACTAAAGCTTACAGATACAAGTTTAAAAAGATTCAAAGGCCATATGTGACGGTCAGGTGTTCTTCCATTAGATCGCTAGTTATGCTGGACTGTGTGTGGGCTAAAACCGAGGGCTTGTCTTTTAACTCTCTTAACGTGCACTGAGTCTGACCAGCCAGTAGACAGTTTCATTGTACTCCTGCATCCAGGTAAAGAAAGTCTCTAAAACCTTTTGCAAATGTCCTAACCAGTAACAAAAAATTGACACTGAGATCTCAACTTAGTGTATGAAATCCCTGATAAACTTGCAAATTTGGTTTTCCTATTGCTTCTTGGGTTTTCATGAAGGAGACTTTCTTATGGACATGAATCCAAGTAGGACAATTGAGAAGTGGGATGTGTTAAGTTAAAACAACCTTATGTCTCATTATATTTCCCTGTAATCAAATTTCACCTGATGTACACACAGACTTCTTCCTGAGTTAATTTCCAAATCCTGCATTAGCAGAGTTAATCACTGACTAGTGTTCTTTTTTAAGCTACATATGACACTGTTTTCAAGCTACATATGTCATTGTGTAGATGACAGAAAGAACTCTGAGTTTTTACTTGCTGTATTAATCCTTAAATGATGTTACAGATGTTATTGTTTCCATGCTCGAGAGAACTAAAGTTTTGTGTGTGGAACGATGTGACAAAATTGTCAAAAACTTTATAGAAAACAGAAAATTGCTTTCCTTTAATTTTTCATTCACATGTATGCATTCATGCTACAAGCTAGAGATTTGCACCCCCTGCAGTATTGATAATGTACTCTTGGCCATGCATTTGTGCATCAGTCTTGTAGTTCTTGTCAACAATTGATTATTCATATTATATTGTATCATATTATATTGCTCCTAGTTGACTGTAGTTTCATTATCTGTTATATTATGTCATTTTTTCTTCTCCTTTGTTGAGTCCTTTGTTGATCTAAGTTTTGTTTCTTCTAAAACTGATTTTGCCCCTTTTTCTGGAAAGTGCAGTCTGTATCACTTTGGGTTCTGGCTCTCGGCTTTTGGTGCCAACCATGGCTGTGCAAGCCTGAATAGTCCAGGCATGCTTTCACACCAGTGAAATATGAGCGTTTCATAAGAATGCCTTTTCTATTGTGGGATTTTTTTTCCCACCTATGAAGCCATTACTAGTTGTGAATATCACTTTTGACTTCTGGATTGTTTCTGCTCTGATAGGTTTGAGACTGTTTTTGCTTGAAGGACATGACTGTTCTCCATGCTATAACTATTGCTATCTCAAGTTTTTGTTTAGAAACTCCTTAGGGAGTACTCACTGAAGGGGCTTTTCATCTGTTTCTCTCATCTCCTGTGGCTGATGGATACTCACTGCAATCACAGACTCTCAACCAAAAAAACACCTTTACAAAAAGAATGTAAAATGAGAGATGGCTGAAGTGTCTATCAAACTCTGATCTAGGACTGCTGAATGTATCAAAAGCATTCCTCTGCTTTCCTGGCAAGGGCATCAAATGCCCAGACACTCTGTATGAAAAAGTATACTCACTAACTTTCCACATGAAAATAGGAATTGTCACTTTTTGTTTTCCTGCTGTCTTCCATCTTATGTTTCATAGGCTTTGTGGCTTCAGAGACTTCATGTCTCTAGAAATGACAGATGAGACCACCTCACCAAGTTACCTTGCTCTTCCAGGCTGTCTTGAATATAGAAAATGCTGAAGCATTGTTATAAATTCCTGTTCCCTAATGTGAGTAGGATTTAAACGACTGCATTTTATGTTGTATTGTGTAATTTAGTCTTATGAACGTACAAAAGTTTAGCCTGTGATTTGCAGGTCGTGGAATATTGCCACATGGGGAAGGGAAGGAAGACCATGCATCCATTTAAGTTGAAATGCAATGCTAACAAGACAAAATTATTTTAGTAATATTATTGTTTACTTTCTAAAGCAAACAAAATAGTTCTGTAGTTCTCCCGCAAACAGAGAACAAAAATAGCTGAACATTAATTTACAGGAAAAACCAGTATATTGTTCATCCTTTAAGCATTTCTGGTTGTCCAGCATTTAAGCTGTTGCCCTTAAGAGGGGACATTAATGTGTATCAGATTTTTCATTACCACAGACCTGTTTGTCTAGTCTTTCTTAATTAAATACGTTAGAAACAGGATTTGAAATCTCTAGTTGTTTTCCAGCATAAAAAATATCTCTGCCTCTCTCTGTGGCTGTAGTAACAAATTTTGTCTGAATTCCTCCTGGCTTTCTTTTATTTTCCATTTTTGCTAAACACATATCTCTGTACCAGCCATCACCTGAAACCTAGTTAGTTCCTAGGGCATCTTCTGACCAGCTTTAACACAGTCTCTTGTACTTCTCATCTGACCCCTTACACTGGGCAATGTTTTCAGTGCCTTCTGTTCTCACTGGAAAAGTCATTTCTTAAATGGGATGTCACTTAGCATGAATGAGAGGAGAAAACATGCTCAGCTTCATTAAGCAGCAAATAGCTTTTGGCATGTGTATAAGTAAATCAAGTTTATATAAAAGCCCTAATAATTTTCCACGTGACCTGTTACATTAAGTTTTGTTTGGTTATATTTACCCTGGAAGAATGTATTGTGATGATTCTTATTTGAGATCTATGAAGGGAACTTAATATTATCCTATCATAACTGATAATGTCATAAGTGATTAAGGGCTAGACTGAGTTTGAGGGAGATCAATATTATGTTCATTTCTTGTGGTAAATATATTTCTGAAAGTTCTTTCTTTTCATGATTGTCACAATCGGTGAATGCTGAACCTGTATATATAAGAAAAAAGGCTTGGTTTGCTTTTTTTAAAAAAACCCCAAACCTTCAGGTTCTTCATGCTGGTCCTTTGTATATAGGGAAAAAGAGATCAGGAGTGTTGTTTAGTTTTTTGGTTTGGGGTTTTTTCTTGAATAACCCTTGGCTGTACAGCTATTTACAGGTTGTGTCTTAGTGAATTATGAAAATTATTATTTGTGGAGAAATGAAATATTACTGCAAATAAGGGCATTGAAATACTGAGTAGTTGGGTGACAAACCATCTGATGAAATTCAGCAGAGATTAATGTTAATTGATGTGTATATAGAGATGTGAAAAAATCCCCAATTCCAATTTGCATATAAAATAGAAGTCTCTAATTAGGCTACTGTGATCCAAGAACGAGGGCTGAGCAGTGCGCTGAGGTGGTTACTGTTAGCTCAGTGTTCAAGAGCAACTGGAGGGGCCGAGGCATGGGAGCCGTGGGGGAGGACTGAGAAGAAAGGAACCAAGACCTACCTGAACCTTTTCTCTTATGCATGAGCCTCTGGTGCCACACCATATACAATGGCATGTGAAGGGCTGTTCCCCTAATCACAAAAATGACACAGTAGCACTGAAGAAGATTTAGGGTCAGATTATAAAAATAACCGTATCTATAGAAGCACTTTTGTGTGAGGAACAGATAAAGAGACTGGGACAGAAATGACCACAGGTGGCACATTTGGTTGCATTTCAGCAACATTCTTCCTTATTTATACTGCACTTTTAAAATTAACTCTCATTCTTAATTTATGCAAATTTTAAGACTGCCTGAAAGCAGGTGCCAGAGTTGTGATTATGTGTCTCCTATTGGTTGATAATGTACTGATTGTAAGGAAAAAAAGAGAAAGAACACACAGAGCACAGCACAGCAGTCATCTCTGTATCAGAAACCAGTTTAATACACTGTGTTTTTCTGAAAAAGATTTGCAACTGGTAGACTGCAGATAATTCTGCTAGAATAGTGTAGTTTATTTTGCTTTTATAGTATGTTTTTAGATGTTTTTTGATGTTGTGTTTTAATACTTGATTGGAAACTACAGTAGGAAGACACCAAAAACTGCGCAAGCCTCCTTGTGATGTGCAAGCTTGCAAACTGTATTAATAGAGTGGTGCTTAGTACTTCACTGTATGATGGCACCTAATTCAAGTTCTCTGATCATTAATTGGGTTTTTTGTGGTGCCCTAATCCTATTAGTGACCTTGTCATATATAAGGTCCACCGTCTAAAACAGAATATGAAACATAAAATATTTTTAACAGAAAACCAACCAAAAACTTCCTTCAAGGAGACATCATAAGGGAATGGTATAAAAGTATTGGCATGTTGAACTGTGGCTAGAGGCATTTTATTTGCTCAAATACTTTCTTTTATCAGATGCACAAGATTGGTCTAGATGAGATTTTGTGCTGATGAGCTGTGTCTGAGCACCAGTGTAAAATGAAAAATTTTAAGTGGATTCTGTGTTTTATTGAATATGTTGGGTAAGTGGCTCTTCTCGTCTCTGATAGTGCACAGAGCTGGAATGTTGGCTTAACTAATGTCCTAAAGGCTTCCAGAAATGGCTGTCTCCCAGCAAAACAAAATCAGAGCCAAGTGTGTAGAGACCAATGTAAAAATGCCTGCTTTAGCCCTAGCCACCCTGTCCTTGGTGCCAAGAATCGAACATCTATCTTGAGTCATGTCTGTGTTACCAAGTCACGCAAACCAACAGAATGCATCTGTCGATAAAGGAAAGCATGAGGAGCTGGAGGTCCAGCATACATCATATGTTCTTTGGTATGTTTTATTTCAAACTACTCCTAGTATTGTTCTCTGTGCCTGTTAACAGCTGGAGTGGATTACGCATGCTGCTGAAGTCCATCTTCCAAATGAGTTTTATCTGAAAGGATTCCAGTGCGTATGATCAAAGGCTACTCTGCAATATGAGCCAAAGTCTGTTAAGAAGAGAGGTATTAAAAGTGCTGTTTTGTATTAACAGACTGTGGTAGATGTGTCCCAAGCCTCCAGCCAGCACATGTATTCCCATAACACAGCATGTCAGGTTACAAATGTGACATTCATAATACAGTACCGTCGTTACTAGTGAAACTCTGTTGTCTGAGCTAAGTACTTAGAGAGCGCCCAGCCCTTCTGGCAGGCTATTCAAAGAGGAAAATGATCGTCTAGACCAGTGGTCTCCAAACGGTTTGATCATCTACCTTATCAGTAAAGAATTTTTGAGCATTTACCCTCCAGTAATGTACCTTCTAATATTTTCTCCCTACACTACAGTGGATCATGGAATCATTTGGTTGGAAAAGACCTCAAAGATCATCCAGTCCAAACATCAACCCAGCACAGCCAAGTCCACTGCTAAACCACGTCCCCAAGTGCCCCATGTATATATGTCTTAAATACCTTCATAGATGGTGATTCCACCACTTCCCTGGGCAGCCTGCTCCAATGCTTGATAACCAATCTAAACCTTCCCTGGTGCAACGTGATGCCTTTTTCTCTGGTCCTGTCACTTGTTACGTGAGAGAAGAGACTTGTCCCCACCTTGCTACAATCACCTTTCAGGCAGCTGTAGAGAGCAGTAAGATTCCACCTGAGACTCCTTTTCTCCGGGATAAAGAGCCCCGGCTCCCTCAGGCACTGGTCTACTCCATATTAAAAATACTGTATTGCAACAGTTTTAACCAAGGAAGTCCAGCAGATATGTTATCAGGCTGAAAGAAATTCTTCCCCTGAAGTTTGCTTCTGTAACATGATAAAAAAGCTTTCCCAATAACTTCCTCTGGGGTTTTTTTTCTGAGATAAAAAGCCTTATTGTGTTCATTAACATTGCTAACCACTACATTTTATCTGCTGTTCAGTTTGTGTGGTCTATAGTTTGTGTTACTATTTCTCTTCATGGCTTTGACATGAGGGACCTAAGAGATGCCATCAGGTAAGGAGAGGACAGACACAAGAGCAGGGTGCATCTTGGGTGGAGGCATCAGATTCCTGAGGGAGTGGGATTGATATGGACAAATTATCTCAGAGAACTATGGTTCTAACAAGAGCTAATTAGTTTTGCTATGGTGTGTGTAGAAAACACTGAATAAGTGTGTGCCTGCACAACAGTAGTACTGTTGTTTGCCTGCACAACAGTATATTTGGATGCAGGATTGTGTGCTTTACCAAACAGAATGTTTTGATATTGCAAGACGTGTAATTTGTTGTGTCCCAAGTCACAATATTTGCTCTTCTGGATTATCTTTGATCTACCTATGGAAGTGTTTCTTAGCATGCACCTATTTAGGCAAGGAAAACAATTCTTTTCAAATTAAACACTAATATAAGATTAAAGTTTAATGTTTCTTCTTTTCATTTCCCCTGTTGTTTTGATATGTTCCTTTTCTGGATTCCCACATGATAAAATAGGTAGCATTTTGATACTATTTACTGTAATACTGATTCTGTACTTTTCAATTATAGTAGGATTTCAGAAATTCTGTCACTTAATTGTCCTAAAGGAAAGGTATAAGGGAGAGAATGCCGTTGAATCCTCAGAGTTCAGTAAAGGTGGAGTTGTCGAAGAGTTTCACTTTTTAAAATACATTCTTATAGAAAACCACAAAAATTTCTAGAACTGTTCTGCCAGAAACGATTGCATTCAACTTCAGCTGCTTCATCATTATGACAAGATTAGGTGGGATCCTAAGACTGCAAAGGTAACACATATACTCACTTTCAACATTTCTGCATAGAATGACATTTCTTTTTTCTCTAATTATTTGTCACCTGCTTTCTTACTGTTATCAAAATACCCTTGATTTTAAAATTACAAATATGGTAACATTTTCTCTGAGTAGCTTCAGTAGCATGATGACATAAACCTCTCTTTTAACAAATAGGCTGATCCCCTATGGACATTTGTACTGCTCAGTTCTGTCATTTTAAAGGGTTCTTCTGCATTCTTGGTAGCTGAACGTAATTTAAAATGAGTGAGAATTACCTCAGATTTATCATTCTGGAAAATGAAACTATGTATCTGAGGATACCTTATGAAGATAAGAGCTTAACATCAAGATGTTTTAAAATTCTTGTCCTTCTTTAACAAAGCTGAAAATAACCCTTCTTTATGTATTTGGAATGTGTTCTGTATTTTAATAAGTATTTCTAGGGAATAATGCTATCTACAACAAGCAATGTGTAAAATAAAGCTGACTGCCATTTGGGACACTGAAGCTAACACTTGAGTTTTGCGGAGTATCTCGAGGCTCTAAATGACAGCAGACAATTATTGTCAGGCTGTGCTGAAGGAAAGATGACCAAGTTTAAAAACAGAGAGCTGTAAAGAACTGCTTTACATACAAAAGCTCCAAATGCCTCCAAGTATTGTTCCAAACTGTGAATGCTTCTGTTGGCGAGAAATCCAAAGGGATTGTTATGTTTCAAAAATGAAAAAAAGAATATTTGTGAAGTAGTATGCTCTAAGTGTAATTAAAGCTTTTGCAAACATGATACCCTTCACTGAGCTGACTTCTGAGACACCCAGCAAAAGAACTAAGAAATCCAATCTCACAGATAATGGGAAATTTTGAATTTTCTGGGGATTAAATATTTTCTGCAGACCTGATTATGAAAAGTGCTTAGGACAAAACATTTTGACCATTTAGCCACTAGCTGATACACAGGCATGAAGCTTTTTCATAATGACACAGTTCCCTACGTTTGCCATTTTGCTTTAATGAAAACAACTGAGCTCTACACCTCATGTATTTGGATACCAAACCATTTTTACAATGTGTTATTATATTTAAATGTTTTATATGAAACAACATATAGACTTTAATATATGTGTGCATGTTCAGATTATTTTGGATTTCAGTATTTTGTTGCACAATTTTAGTATCTAGAACTCTTTAAAAATCAATCCCATATTTGGAGAAATAGTATTTTAACAGAGTCTTAGTTTTGCAGCAGGAAAAACTGAGCTAATTGTGTTGCAGTTCATCTAACACCATGGCAATTTCATGAGGTAAAAACTGGGGAAAAAAAAAAAGGCTTTTCCTCACTGGTAGAATAAATGGCTAATTTCAGCCTAGCTTTTGTGGAAAAGCTTTTTAAATGCACTGTGCTAGATCTCTACCAATGAAAACAATATTGGATATGTTTGAGTGCTTATATTGCCTTCTGAGAATGGCTAAATAATAGGGAAAGAAAACCAAAGGAAATATTCTTACTCTCCTTATGATTATGTATTTTGAATATGTATGAAACAGGAAATTAACATGTGATCAGCTATTTTCAAACTTTTTCCTTTCTTGTGGTTTTAATTAAGAATCTGTTCTGTCATAGAATCATTTAGGTTGTAAAAGACCTTTAAGATCATCAAGTCCAACTATAAAACCTAACTCTGCCAAGTCCACCATTAAACCGTGTTCCCAAGTGCCCCATCTACATGTCTCCTAAATACCTCCAGGGGCAGTGACTCCACCACTTCCATGAGCAGCCCGTTCCAGTGCTTGGTAACCCTTTTGGTGAAGACATTTTTTCATAAGATGCAATCTAGCCCCCCTGGCACAACTTGAAATGGCTGCCATTTCCTCTTAGGTCTTTTTTTTATTATTATATTACATAAATATGTGATTTATTTATTATTTATTCTTTGTTACTTGTGAAAACAGACCAAATCCCACCCCTCTACAGCCTCCTTTCAGGTGATTGTGGAGAGCGATAAGGTCTCCCTAAGCCTCCTTTTCTCCAGGCTAAACAACTCCAGCTCCCTCAGCTGCTCCTTATCACAAACTTGTGCTCCAGACCCTTTACCAACTTCATTGCCCGTCTTTGGATACATCAGCAGCAGTCACAACCTAGTTCTTCAAAATTAACACATGGGGCACAATGTGGTTTTTTTCTCTGACTGCATATTTAATGTCACACTTAAATCACTTCAACATGTAGGTTTCAAAATCAGGAATAAGATGCAATGCATCAAGCCCACTGACAAAGAACGAGGGTTTTTTGCACACAAGGTGGATAGTAGCTTACCAATGTCAATTTAAAAAATAACAAAATCAATTTAAAATCGAAACTTTGGTATAAACAGTTCATTTAAAATGGTTTTCTAGATGATTTCTACTATTTCTCTCATGCAAAACTCCCCATGGAAACCTGATTTTTTGCTCTTTTCCATTGTAGATTATCTACAGGGAACTGAAGGTAACATCCAAAGTACAGAGTTTGCAAAAGAATTAAACATTTTCTTATCAGACCTCAGTCAGACACTGAAATCTATCCAAAGAACAGAGATTACTGATGATTTTTTTTTTACAAGTAGGTCAGTGAGAAATTTAATATCTCCCTACAAAAACATCATTATAATAGAAGGAGCCTAAAGGCGTGAAGTCTGTTTATTCTGTTAGCCTGCAATTATTTCTTGAGCTAGTATTCTTTTGTCAGTACTGTGAATTAGGATGGCCAGATGTTAACTTGCTAGTTTAGACCTTCAACTGAGTAGATTCAATTGAAGTGGTAGTCTATTTTTCTGTGCCTCAGTTTTATCATGGGTTTTATTAGGGTTTTTTTTCCTAAAGGGTCAAAAATATTGGGATTCAAATTTCCCAAAATCAAAAAATGTGGTAGATAAGTTGCTGTCTGAAAAAAACCCCATCTTATTGCCGTTGGTTTTTAGTGTAGAAAGCTGTATGCTGTTCATTCAAATAAAATATATTTAGTGTTGCCAATGGTCTTATGTTTTCTTGGTGATGTTTTGAAATTTGGGTGACAGACAAAAATTGCTCAGAGTTTCCTGCTAAATATATCTCTGCTTTTGGAGTTAGACAGAAGTGAAAGCTGAAACAGGAGCTAAAGACTTAAGGGACTACTAAATGATCTGTGACATTTAGGAAGGAATAGCTGTGGTGGCTTAAAAATTGGCTTAATTTTTTTTCAGTTGATCAATATGGATGGTTACAGCTGCAAAACCGAAATACTGTTCTTAGATTCATGGGTACAAATGTAAAAGCTCTTGGATGGTTGCTGCTATAGAATTATTGGATTCCTGATAGACGTGATATTTAAGCCCAGATTTATAGCAGAAGAAAAAAAAGAAGAAAAAAATCTTTGATTTCTTTTTAATGTTTCCAAATCTCATAGTATTAGTGGGCCTGGAGAGAGAACTCTTACAGGACAGAAAAGACTTGAATAGTAATTACAAGAAAAAAGCAAAGGCCTCTCCTTCTGAAGTGATGGTTCAGGTGGGTCTTGAAGTAAAAAGGAATTTCTCTGTGTGTGTGTGTGTGTGTGTGTGTTTTCTGCATTGGGGCAGAAAGCAAGAGAGGAATGGGCCAGGTTCTTTCTGGATGTCAGTAAGAAAGGCCTGACAACAAATAGCCGAATAAAATACCTGCTTTCATAAAGCAAAGGAAGAGGAGGAATATAGGTAGCAAATAAATCTTACTCCCTTCAGATGCTGGGAACTGTGTTCATACAGCATCACATCAATCTGTGGATGGGTTTCTCCACTCATGAGAAATTCTTGCTACTCTTTTAGATAAAGGAAAGCCAGGCTGGTGGTGTAATCACCAGTACCGAATTGGAGCTGCCTACAGACTCCTCCATTACAATGAGGTGGATGAGTCTGTCCTTTGGCCAAAGGGGTTTGTGCAGCATGATACATTCTTGAAAATCATGCTGGACACAGAGCACAGGACAGTGTTCTGTGGGAACTTCAAGGGAGCTGTTACGTGGATTGCTAACTCCTTGATGTACAATGGCCTCTTGGTCAGGAGCACTACAATATTAGAAATATTATAAACAGAACATTGTGGGGTCCTTGATTTCCAGAGGGTGTTGCCCAGTTGTTGCTCACAGATGAAATGTATTGCATGTCTCCTTCATCCACTAATGCCACCTACTCTCTCTTACTGAAAATACTGTCTGAATGACTGTGCTGCCTGTGTAGGCTCTTCATCACTCTCCAGCACTAAAGTGGCAATTGTCTCTACAAGTGAAAGCAGTAGTCCGGAGATAACATATACTGCATGCATCATAATCCTCAAAGTAGGATGTGTGGGAGATGATACAACTCTTTGAAAGGGGCAATATGCTATTTTTAATTATTGAGATGAAGCCTTTATTCTAAGTTGCATTGAGCAGTTGACTGTAATGCGATTTGAACTTGTCCAGAAAGGTAAGTTTTGCAATTAAATAACCAAAAATCACTTATATAAACATTTTCATGTAACAGACCATATGTTAGAATAATGGTATATAAAGCAGGTGATACACAGTTGAAAAGACTCATTATTTCTTATGCAACTCTTCTTTGAACTATATAAATAACTCTGGATTCTGGTAAAGGTTACCATGTGTGTCTTCTTAAATCTTTAAAAGAACAAACAAGTACTTCTAGTCCAGAGGGCTTTCTGTGAGTTCTGGAAATTACCTCTAGAAATTACTCATACTTTAGCAAGAAGGGTTCTGATCAGTGGCACAGGATCAGGTTGGAGGCCTGTCACGATGGAGTCTTCCAAGGTTCAATACTGGACTCAGTATTCCTTAACTTACTCATCGATAACTTAGATGAAAGTGCAGATGCCTCCTCAGCAAGTTCACTGAGAACACGAAGCTGGGAGGAGTGGCTGATACCCCAGAGGGATGTGCAGCCCTTCAGAAGGGCCTCGACAGGCTGGAGAGATGGGCAGAGAAGAACTGCCTGAAATTCAACAAGGGCAAGTGCAGGGTCCTGCACCTGGGGAGGAATAACCCCAGGCACCAGCACAGGCTGGGGGCTGACCTGCTGGGAAGCAGCTCTGTGGAGAAGGGCCTTGGGGTGCTGGTGGACAACAAACTGTCCATGAGCCAGCAGTGTGCCCCGGTGGCCAAGAAGGCCAACGAGATCCTGGGCTGCATTAGGAAGAGCATGGCCAGCAGGTCAAGGGAGGGGATCCTGCCCCTCTACTCGGCCCTGGTGAGGCCTGACCTGGAGTGCTGTGTCCAGTTCTGTGCTTATCAGGACAAGAGAGACATGGAGCTCCTGAAGCAGGTCCGGTGAAGGGCTACGAAGATGATGAGGGGACTGGAACATCTTTCTTACAAGGAAGGGCTGTGGGAGCTGGGCCTGTTCAGCCTTGAGAGGAGGCGACTGAAAGGGAGTGTCATCAGTGCCTATCAGCATCTGAAGGGAGAGTGTCAGAGGATGGAGCCTTGTGTGGGAACGGTGCCAAACACCTGGCATCCTTACCAAGGTTAGAACAAGTGTACGTTAACCCTAAAGGCCCTGCTAATTTGTGTGTTTGCTGAGGATGCTGTGAATCTGGGTGGAAAACCACCATATGAGTATGTCCCTTATTGTGATTGAAAACAATCACATGCATAGAATGCTTGAGACAGGTTTTGTGTGTTACAAAATTAGCAAGAGACCCTAGGGATCAAACAGAAGGCAGTGGTTTACCTATAACAAAGTTAAATAAGAGGGAGCTCACGTGGGAGAAAGAGTAGGAAGAGAAAAACAACACCTGCAGAGCTAAAAGCTATTGCACTCTGTCAGTGTGTTTCTTCATCGCCAACATCTTGATACCAACATTTTGATATTTTACATTTAGGTTTTTTATAATTAGATTATTTCTTACATTTAGATTTTTCTTTGCATTTGATCCCATCACCAACAGCCAGGCTCTTCTTGGTGGTGCCAAGCAGTAGGACAAGAGGCAATGGGCAGAAACGGATGCACAGAAGTTACACCTGGACATGAGGAAGAACTTCTTTGCTGTGCAGGTGACCAAGCATTGGAACAGGTTGCCCAAAGGGGTGTTGGAGACTCCCTCCTTTACACAAGATTGTGTCCACGTGGTTCTTGAATATCTCTGCAGCAGTCAAGAGACTTGATATGATCAGTGCAAGCATTTGTAAGGAGAAAGCATTCTATGCTTCTCTCATTCTGATACTGATGATTAGTATTTCTTTTTTGATTTAATAAGTAAAGTTTGGCATATGTCTTTAGAAAAACAAGAGATGACAAGTGATTCTGCTTAGAATCATCCTTTCCAACTGTTTTCATGTATTTCTTTGAACTTTCTTCGTGTCTTAGTTTAACCTTTGTGGCTTTGTTAACATTATGAGACTGGGTTGAGCTTCTGTGAAACGTTGCTTCGTTAAGCTTCTCTTTGCTCCATTTGCAGCAACATTTTCAAATTAGAAAGACTTCTTACAGAGTTGCCTCCACTTTACTTGGCTCAGAAAGATATACATGTTTTATTTATATATATATATATATGGTCTTTATCATATAAAAACGTGATAACATATCTTTCTTTATCGCACAAAAGGATTCCAAGGATTTAGGACCTTAGAAACGATAGGGATTCGAATACAAAGAATTTTTTCAAAAGTGCTGTAGGTTGTTTGAAATTCTGTAGATTATTTTGCCTGAGATATTTCCAACACCATAAAGGCATGTTTGAACAACCTTAGTACCCTGGCAGATTTTAGTTTCATTTATACCAGCTGCAGAAACAGTTGGAAGGTGATTTTGAAATCTCTTTAGTATTCTGAATGCTTTTATTGCCACCTAATTCCAAGTAATTTTGTTGTTAGGGTGTATCAAGAAAAAATGAGCATTTTTTAAAAATGTTCCAAAAGAGAAATGACCTGAAAGTTTCAGCTTTTAGGGAAAGAAGTCTTTCTGATATGAATTGTTCTGCATCAGTTTCTCCTGAGTATAAAAGTTGAAATCTTTGATTGCAGTGGGATCAGCTAATGTTAAGACACCTCTGCAAGCTGCAATGGAAGCAGATGATGGCTCATCAAATTCTATGGTAACAGCTTTTATCCAGTATTATGTAATAGCTATAATCCTTTGGGCCTATAAGAGAGATTCTGCATGGACTGATTTCTGAAAAGGTCTTCCTTTGAAGAGAATGGCCTTTCCAGTTCAGTAATTCAGTCACTCTTACAAGTTCGGTTCAGTCTTAAAAGTGCCAAAAGGTTCTTTCACTACACTTACTCTTCGGATGCTTACAGTGATTTAGGAATAAGTAATAACCTAATCAGCAAGGCAGCCTATTACTAGTTCATTCTGTTATTCTTTTATTGTTTTCTATCTTTATTAAAAAAACGAAAACAAAACCAAAAACAAAACCACAACCAAAGCAAACAAGGGCACATAGAGAAAAAGCTTTTTTCTGTCATGATCAATTATTCATTTTTTGTTGCCTTCAACAGCTGTCAACATGTGTTTTGCATTAATAACCATCAATGAATCTCAATTGATTTTTATCCTTTTCTTATCACTTTTGAGAATCATTTTCAGGGTCTCCAGGATTACTCCTAGTCAACAGATAATGGAGAAGTGCAGACAATCTAATCAGTTGGAGACTATCCAGTCTTCTTTCTTTTTGTGGCATATACCTTTCTCTTTGTTGTTTGTGTATCCCTATCACAAGAATATATCAGAGCAGATGTCCACAACTTCCTTATATTTAGAGAACTAAAGGACATTGCTTCATTCGTTTTGAATGAGGGAGCTTCTTTACTGATGCTTTATTATTTTCTGGAAGCTAAATCTAGCATTGATTATTTGACCTGAATGATCATTCACCATCTAAAATTGACGCTATCATAGATCACAGTAAGATCATAGCTTTAGTTGTTAGGCCACATGGCCTGTATATGCACTGATTGACTGCAAACATCCTATGCATTGTAATCAGATGTTAGAGAATTAATATAGGTGACAGAAAGTAATCTTAAAATCTCTCAGCTGGTAGGAGGATCCACTACAAATATGTAGAGATGTCAGCTAGGCTGGCTTCTTTATTGCACAAGAGGAGCATCTTTAGGATATTCTCTGATTCTAGTAAAAGTTACCAGGCAATATCAGAGTGCTGTTCTGGATCCATACACTGATGCTCAGAACAATGATTTTTTTTAGTGAATGGCACCATCATAGTGCACTGTAGAAGCAAGCATAGAGGTGCTAAATCCATCCATTATGGAACTGTTGTGCTTGACATAAAAGAATTGTTACAGATCTTCAGGATCTTCAAAATATGGTGGCACATCTTCTTAACAGCAATTTCTCTGCATATTTAAATTGGCAATTGTATTGACAATATTATTTGCCAAAGAATAATCTATCATAACATCAAGAAATTAAAATATGTCTTCTCTAGAGGGTAAGAGTTGGTAGGGAGATATCTTCTGATTTCCATGCATTTCAGATCAGTGCTTATCTACCAATACCCTTATTCTGTTGTGCGTAAGAAAAAGCAGTGTCTGCGTCACCACAGTCGCTCCATTCTGGTTTGGGTAGTATCAGTACTTGGAATTCAGGAGCTTGTGAGAGTCTATTATAGTCATGCTGCCTTTTTTCCCCCACATTGATAATTTTGACTAATAGACTCAGGCATTATCGAGGCCTCATTTTTCATACAGTGAAGTGTAATAACATATTTGACTATTTAAACATACAGAACATTTTGGGTAGGAAGGAGACCATAACCTTTACATGTGCTACAAAGTGGCAATGGTTTCACCTCAGAGGGAGCCTGTCATCTGTTAGGGCCTTGTTTCTCAGTACTCTAGAATATTAGAGTTATTGGAAACTCATGAGCCTAGTATGCATCCAGCAGCTACGTCAGCACTTCATCCGCCAGTTTGGTCGCATGGAAATCGTATTCACCCTACACTGATTATCAGACTTCCATTTAAAATAGAAGAGTAAAGTTTGGAATATTAATGTGATTCTTCTCAGTCCTACTTGTTTGAGGTCACAATGTTCTTTGTTGCATACAGAGAATGGTGACCTCTAATATAAGTGACTTTGGCTCCATTTACAGTCCTTTGTAAGATAGATGTGATACTTTAGATCAGATCTCTACTTTTCTTCCAAAAGCTTGGATTTTTGTTCAAGCCAGTTTGTTCACCTGCTCTTCCAGTGATTGTTTGTCCGAAAGTAAAACATCTACTGATCTTTAAGAGTATGTTTTGAATACAGGTGTCTGTCAGGGATGGCAATATAATTCTGAACTGGACAGAGTGAAAGAATAAATGAGATCCTATCCAGGCCCATTTTAGTATATTCTTTAGAATCTGATGAGCTAGACTTCCCTGAAGAAGTTTCTGTGAGGATACAATTGACCTTCGTTGTTTCATTTAGGGGTATTAGAGGGCCTAAGGAAGTCTGTTTTTTGCCATGCTACCTGTGGTTGTGCTAAAATATGCTCATTGTTTTGGCACGTCATACAGATGCCTGGTTTAATAGAGCCATACAGCAATTGGATTAGGCTTGTAAAATGGTTCTCCTTTTATAGTGTATTGATTGTAAGTTACCACAAAATGCAAGCATAAAGAGAAATATTCAGTAAAGACAAAACTGTGGGGTATTTTGTTTTGTGATTTCACCATGTTCTGACAGGGGATGTAGTCATATGCAGCTACGTGAGAAACTTCTTTTGTAGTCTGCATAGACATTGCATTTTAGCTCTTCCCTCTCTCTTCTTCAGTCCATGGCAATCTTAGGACTCCCAAACCAAAACATTAATCAATCTCTAGGGTAGTCAGTTTTTCCTACTATCCGGAGTATTGATAGCCGGTAGCATGAAAGTGTAATCTAGACATGCATACTCTGTGAGAAAACAATATTGTCTGTATGGCATGTTTGTCACTGCTTTGATCTCAGCTCTCTGAATATTTGTTATGTGTAGTTCCTTTGATTTCTTTCTGTACTTTGGTGAGGGTACCAGGTCGCTCTCTCTGATTGAGTACACTGATTTTCACACATTTCACAACTCACATCTTCCTAACAGCTGATCAGGATGTATTGAATTGTTCATGATTGATGACAGTTGCCCACTGTTCATGATGTGGAAAACCACTGTATTACAGTGGATGGTTCTCCCCTTTTGAGCTCTTAAATTCTTACTTCTGCTTACTCCTTCTGCTTGTGTCTATGAAAGTGGTAGATTCGGTAGTTTTCTCAGCCAGCTAGTGAAGTTTATGGGTCCTTATGGCTGCTATTTTACATACCGCCTGTATATGGGCAGAGTATCTGTTCTTCAGTCATCCAGGAATCCTTCTTGAAATGGTGCTGAAGTTCCAGAGTAGCAAGGAAATTAGTCCTTCATTACTCATTTCTGGATCTTATGCTTCTTTAATTGATTTCATAAGGCCTTTATAATTTCTCTTCAAAGGTCCAAGTTTTCTAGTTTGTTCCTTTTCTTGTTGCACTGTGGGAATATCAGAAAGTTTGGCTGACTTCACACAGTGATTGTTCAGATGGCTTTCTGTGTCTGAGTGGACTCGAGGAACGTCACATGGCCAAACCAAATTCTGTTACATCTCTGGACAAACTTAGTGTCTGTATTGTATGGTATTTAGGCATGTGCTGTAAGGTCACCTGGGGTTCTCTCTTTGCTTTCACCCAGCATTGTCTTAGTCTAATAGTATCCAGGGCTGTTTCAGCCTTCAGTGGAGTGATGCTGCAGTTGATTGTGGGAGTCCTCAAGCCTTCTCCTGGATGGGAAAAGGCAAAGGTCACTGATCAGAGTGAGTTGTTGCGGGAATGTACATGCAGACTCAAAGAAGAAAGGTTACTCATCAGTAACTGGTGTTCTTTGAGAGGTATAGTCTGCATGTACATTAGTCTCCTACCTGCTTTTCCCCTCTTTCTGAATCTCTTTCAGGTTTGATTGTGCATTTAAGAGGAACTGCAGTGGTGGCGGATGCACTCTGCCCTGTGTGTCAATGCCTCAAGCAGGAAGAGGGGAGGAGTGGGAGTGCCCCTCCCGGGACACTCCAGGGCAGGCCACAAGCCCACCCACTCTTAGAGTATATGTATGGACTAAGTGTCTCAAAGTACTGCAGCTGTTCATTGGTAGGTAATTTTTCTTTCTTCTCACAGGTAAAGCAGTAGATTTTATTTTTAAAACCAATTTCGTTCATTGACTCTATGGATGATATGCATGAACAATACACGGGGGGAAATTTATACCACAAACTGCATTACACTAAGTAGCTCCCTGTCTCTCTAATGGTTTCATCTTTTGTCTTTCCCCCCATCCTAACCTTATTTAGATATTTAAATATTTTCATTCTGTTCAATTTGTCATTTCCATTGAGAGCTACACAAAAAATTGAGATCATGTAAGTTGTTAGATAATTTTAAAAATAAAAGGAAATGATGTCTTACCCAATTGTAGCTAAGTGTGCTAACTAACATGTAAGATTGTATTTACAATTAGAAAATTAGGCTGGAAATGGAACTGGATTCTGCAAGAATCAGTTATATTTTTACTAGTATATTGGTCTTTAAAACTCAGTTGTGGGAAAGCCAGCATTTGAGTTTAAACATTTTTTGCACAGCTGACTTCCTCGGGTGTTTTTTTTTTTTTCTTTAATCGTAGAAGCCTTGTAGTAATTTTTTAATTCTCTACACTTCCTGCCAATTAAAAAAGGAGATGTGGGGTATGACCTGGCTTAAACTGGAGATGTACTTGTCCCTACATGCAAATATGCACATGCAAATTCTGCAAGTGGTTATTTTCAAGTATAGTTTCTAAAAAGTGCAGGTTACATGAGTTGAAGGCTATTACAGAAATACGATTCTGAGGTGTTTGTACTGGGAGTTCTCTGAGACCTATCACCTTTGCAAATAATGTGGACGTGCTTTTACCAGTTTCTTAGGGTTGTAGCAGTTAATGTTGCCTTGGCAGCTCAAAGAAATTTACAGTTGGTTTTCTGTCACGTTGCCATTTCTGTAAGATTAAGATGTAGTTTATCGGGGCTTAGTTACAGCCTGCAAGCTTTGCTGAAACTTCTGATCTGTGGTGCATGAGATACGTGTGCTGTAAATATTGGTACACATAGATAAAATGTTATGAAGAGCTCTAGTTTTAGAGAGTTACTGACTTGTGTGTAATATCAAGCTGCCTTTGCACATTCTGAGAAGAAAACCCAAAAAAGACAGTTTTCTAAACAACCTTAGATGAACACTTGTATGTATGCAAAGGGGAAGAAAATGTGGAAAAAGCCATCTTGTTGTGCCCAACAATCTAAAGTTTATGGCTCCAAAACCAAGCATTTATTCTTGTGATAACAGGTCTTTGAAGTGCTGTTTCAATTTAAGAAAATTTTAAAAATTTAAAAAATGAAGAGAGAACTGTTTGTCTGCCTGTCTGTTGTTAGTGAATAGTATTGGATTAATTTACTTGGTTTTATGCTTTTTTTCCCCTTTTCATTCCAGTTGCTATTTAGCTTGTATTGTAGGAATAATCAAAGAAATAGATATTAGATCTCAAGATTCTTACTGGGAAAAGTGGTACTGGCAAGGAGGCATTATGTCTTTCTTAAATTTTTAATTGTTTTCAATTCTTAAGAAAACCAGAATTTTTAGAACTCTGTAATATTTATTTTAGTGAGCAAATATTGTATTTTAGAGAGGTGCCTTTTATGCATGGCAGAAATGAGACACATTGAACTGTGGTGCTTTTGCTAATACATTTTTATTAGATAGAGATGAGCACATGCACACATAGGCCCACACTTATGTATCTATCTGCCAAATACAGAGTCAACGATAAAGTTCTTTCTAGATGTAGACACGTTTGGAAAATATCTAATTCTGACTCTTAAGTTCCATCTCTTCCTCCAAGCATCTGAAGAAAACTGTTACGCTAAGTGCCCAATCCTTTCCTGTGAGTAGCCATGAGTAACCTTAGCATGACTCTAGGAGGATACCAGTGGCACCAACATTAGATGGGAACAGATTTTTGTACAGAAGGAAAAGGGTCTTGTGCCTTTGTGTCATGTGGGTGCATGGTTTGTTCTGACCTAGATCCACTTGTAGTTTTTAATGCAATTTATTAAATCATACAATAAATTCACTATCTTTCTTGATTATACTAAGACTAGCATGGCAAGGTAGGTAGCTTGAAATAAGAAGCTTTCCTTTGTTTTTCTGAGAGGAAATCAACAGACAGCATTTAAAATTCCTCTTTTATTTATTTTGTCAAGTCAGCCTTGTACATGGCCACTACTGTCTTTACCTCTTTCCATCGAAATAATTAGAAATTCTTTTGCCAGTCTCAGCCCTTAAAAGTTGGCACTTCCAGTCATGATGGTTTGACCGAACGCTTCAGTGTTTGCACATCTCTCGGCTAGACTTCTCTTACTCGTTTGCATAGATGAACTCTGTTGATGATTGCACTTCAGTACCTACTTTTTTTTTTTCCTCTGTTTTAGGGCTAATTGTCATGAATAGTAGGTTTTAGAAGACATGAAGTACTTTTTTAAAAAGGTTATGTTACAGACTGCATTGGTATGTTGAACCTTGAAATATTTGATAGCTGCAGTTTACTTTAAATGGAAAATGCCTGTAATTAAATTTCCATTAAAAAAATAAGGCATTTATAGAGTACATTTTTATTACTTTTCTCCTTTATTTTTGCATTTCAATAAAATAGTTAAATTTTTATGACATCTTTTAATACATTAGCTCAGTATTCAAAAAAAACAACTGCAACATGATTGTGATGCTGGAAACTGCAAATTTATCTGTAGAATCTTTGAAAGACTACTTACTATGTTCTGTAAAATCTCAAAATTTGAAAAGCTCTGTTTAGAAGCAGTGAGATACATACTTGCATTTCATCCAAGTCTCTTGACTGCAGTGATTACACTGAACATAATCCTAACATTTCTCTTACTTTCTGCCTTCTGCTGTTGAGGGAAGGAAAAAAGGAATGAAGGCAATAGAAAACATCAAGCACGTTTTCATGGTGTTTTAATGTTCAATTTTCTGAAATTCTTAAATCATTTTGCAGTCGATTATTTGGAAAGCTGTTGCTCTACACATGAGTATCTTCAGGCCTCCACATTTCACATTTTGAACAATAAGTAAAGGACTGTGAGCATAAGAAATAAAACCTTCACAAGAAGCAGGGGAAAAAAAATGAAATTAATTCCAAGAATACATTAACATTTCTAAGACCTTCCCTCCTTTTCAAACTTAGTGTTGAACTCTGCTTTTTCCGTCCTTGCCTTTCTTTACGGGTATTCATGTTCTTGCATGGTCCCCAGTACATGATTTCTCTTTTTAAATTAATAGACAAGCCATGGTCCACTGAATAGAGAAGATTCAAACTCCTGAATAATACAACAATGAGGAACAAATGGGTTACTTTTGCCTTTCGTTCTTCTTTCCTCCTGCTTTGTGTGCTGTGACATGAATTTCTGATTCATTCAGTTATGTGTGCTCTCTCACGTCATAGAATCAGGCTCAATCTTTAGTGAGCTGAGGTCTGGAGTAGTTCAAGCTACATGACTATGTAAAGGTTGTTATGAGATGTTAATGTGCTAATTCCTATATTCCTGAAACTCGGTGGCTGAAATGACATCCAATTTTCTTAGCAAATTTGTGACTATGAAGACTTTCTCTTTTTTGATCTGTTTTTCCATATTGTCATTCATTATAGTTTCTTTATTTTGATGATGTTAAATCATCATACATGAATATATCTTGTACACTCTTTTAGCTTGAGCCCAAAAGGTGTGAAAGAAAAGTAAATTGGTATTTATTATGGCTTTATATATGTATGATTTTTTTAATTTAACTTGGATTGCTAAGGAAAGTTATTATTATACTTTCAAGAACATGTTGTTCTGTTTCTCCTCGCACTTAAAAATGTATTTTCCTAGAGTAAACAGGATTTACTTGTAAGTACAGAATTTACGTCATTTTACAAAGCTTTTATTTTTGAGATCTGTTCTGGAGAATGCAGACTTCTGCATCTCTGAACACTATCAGTAGTTTGTCCTGGAAGCTACAGTGATCTTTTAAGTCACATGAAGATGTTTTGAGAATACTTCTGGATAGTTTGCATGTCTGTAAACCAGCCTATACTAACTTACCTACATTTCAAAGTCCAATATAAATAAATATATATTGTTTCATAATTAGATTTCATATTTAACATTTATATTTGTTCAGCAGTTTAAATTAAATTTTTACATATTTTACTTAATGTGTGATTAGTGATGCATATAAGCTGAAACAACTTCACGATTGCACTGTGCTGGAAAAATCTAGCATGTGCCAAAATGCCAAACATCTTTGTTGACTCTAGAATTAAGAATTGTTTAACTAGTTTCAATACTGAATATAGAATGAAGGAACTCTGTATGGATTCACAATGAAAACCTGCCCTGTTTATATTGTTTTTAGCATTTCCCTGTTCTTTCTGGACGTTTTAAACTATAACAGTGTACATGTCATGGTCTAGTGGCTGAGGTATATGAAAATATGTATGTGTATTGAGAATTATTTTTACAATCTCTGTATTGTGGAGTAAAATATCTATTGATAAGAAAGAGGTATACATGTTAATCTAAGTGTTAAGCACCAGAATATTGACTTGAAGGAATGTATTCTAGTAATTTTGGAAGCATAAACACGTGGGAGTGTTATCACACTCTCATAGCAGTGATGGCAAAAATAGGACAATAAAAAAAAGGCAAGACATACCATAGACTGTAGCATCATAGAAAAGGAAAAGTCATCAGGACTTCAGATCTTCTGTGTAGGCATTTTGTCTGATCCCCAGCGACCATCTTTTTGTGCTTTGTAGTACTTCTGCTCCAGTTTAGGGTCATAGTCTCAATATCTGTGTGGAAAATCTCCATACAGTAGCGGTAAGAGGACTGGAGGAGACTTGCAGCCTGTCTCAAGCTGAAGTTTCTGGCTAAGATAAGTAATCCACAAACCTCAGTTATCTCCAAAGATCGGGGCATTGTTCCTTTTGTTCCAGAAAGGAATCCCTGTTTGTTTTTCTGGTTCAATTACTTAGAGGTTAAAGGATGGTACATTAATGGAGGTACAGAACAGCCCACTTTCCTATCCACTGTCATTGTGTATTCTGTAATCAGGTTTCCTATGTATCATGATGGGGCATTATCCCACAGAAATGATTAGTAAGGAAGAGTTACCAGAAATACAGCAACACTTAATGATAATCATGAAGACTTGCTTGAAAACCCTACTAAGTAAAAGCATGATGTGTTTTCTCTCTCTTGAACCCCCTAGATCAAGGCAGGGTGGTGTAGGGAAGAGCCTGAGTCCTAGAATTAATTTGAAATACAGAAGGAAATGACGAAAATTTTTTGGCTTGCTCATTGCAGCTTAGACTAATGGTAATTTTTCATCTTGGACATGGAGAGGCTCAAGTTACCTCCCCAGAAGGAAATATGTCTGTGAGTGTTCACTGTTCACTGACTGAAATGCCAGATAGCACTAGCTTAGGTGTGGTGCCACAAAAACGAGTCTGCACACCTTTTGGACTTAGTGTATCTTAATGTGGTGGTGCCTTTATGAATTTCCAAGCATGTACCTGCCATAAACATAGAGTGTCTGCGCTGTGCCACACACTGTAGGCATTTTTTCCATGAGGTAATGATTTTTATTGGTCTTTAAATCAATACATTTAGCTGTGAAAGACTAAGAACTCGGAGAAAAAATGAGGCAGGATTTTTCTGCGCTAGTGAAATTAACTCTGGTCATGAGAAAATTCAAACAGATCGTAAACAAAGCTTTTGACGAGTAGCGTTATAATTGAAGTGTTTTCAAAATTGGGCAGTGCATAGGAAGTCCAATGAGTAGTTCCAGGTTGCAGCAGAGAGGGAGCTGACAGAAGCAAGAGCTCTTTGGAGCAACAGATGGAAATAGGTTGTTTGCTATACCTTAGGATTTCTTACTCCTGTAAATGAGAGAAATTCAAATGTATTTAAAAGAGAAAATACGAAGAATCAGGTAAAGAGGACAGGGCACTAGGTGTAATCCAAAGCTTAAGGAGACCACTGGGCTGGCATTTTATTTCTGTGCAGCAGAAAGACATAATGAATGCAGTTATTCTAGGACTTCAGTGAAATCCGAAAAGGTTGTGTCCTTTTGAAATAAAATTATTTGTGGAGGAACTGTCTACTGTAATGACTTGATTTCTTCTTGTCTACCTTGACACTGGATAATAACTGATAAAGCCTAATTTAGGATGCTAATTGTTAAAAATATTAAGTTATTTATTGGTTGGGGGTTTTTTTCCCTGGAGTTCTGTAGCTTTGTTCTGGCTTTTTAAAATTTGAGGGTAATTTTACAGTACTGTTTTCACAGCCAGCTACTGTATTTTGTATCCATCAGCATCATTCCATTGGCTTGAATGAAATAACAGTGCTTTACATAATCTATTGACCTAGTCATTTTCTCTTGAAAGCTTATCATCAGTGAAACAATAGAAGAGGAGAAATGTGCATAAAAATTATTAAATGAAATTTTCTTTGGTTGAAATGTTATATAATAATTTTGCTTGTATAGCATCAGTAAAGCCAAGTATCAGGTTCCTTGCCTAGAGAAGTCTTCATTCGAAGACACAGAAAATTCAGTTCCCTGCAAACCCAGTACAGAATCTACCTGGTCTGAGTCCATAATTTGTTCACAATTGATCAGTGTGGGGCTTCCTTTTTTAGATACTTAAAACATCAATGAGAATATTTTGTGGGACAGTTTTGTGGGTTAGAGAGAAAATAAATAAGCTGAATATAAGCCTCAGGTATTTTTCCATGGTTTTAAAACATCTAAGTGACAAATTTGCACTTCTAAAATACAATGAAACCCGAACTTACTGCCTCATAGTTAAAGGTCTTCTTCTTGAAAGCTTTAAGTTTCTTTACTTTAATTAGAACTTGATGGAGTATTCTATCTAGGAGTCTGCCTAGGTACACTGATGGAGTAGCAGGAATAGGCACTTAATTGTTGCTCAGTTTGTTTGAAGAGTTAGGATGCTGATTTCTTTAGCTTTTTGTAGGATATCACATGACTTTTTCCCCCTTATTAACGGGAGTATTACTGAGCTGTAGCAAAATGAGAACAGAGGAAGGATCTATTTTCTTGTTAAAAGGAGTTTGGCAGGTTTTATTTTATCTAAAGATAAATTCTGCTTTTAAAAAAACAACCCAAACCCCAAAAATCTGTCCCTCCTGTTTAATGTAGGAAGTTCTTTTCCTGATATTATTTAATTCTTAAAATAAATGCAATATTAAAGTCTAACTTTGCCAAACACTGAACTTCTCTGAAGTGTTCACTGAAATTTGTATTTGTTTAAGTCAAGACAAATATGTTTCTAGATGATAGAGAAGATGCCACTGTTTGAAATAAATTTCCCAATGCATAACTATGTTATTGAAGCAAACAATATTAAGACCTAAAATCCTTTTTACGGCCATAATTCACATTTTTTCAGAATATATCTCAAAGCCTGACTTAGTATTTCATTTATGTACGAGTTTGAGGCATTATCCTTGTTCCTTTCTCAAGCTTCTTTGAAATGTTCATATAACAAAGTTCTGGTATGTTCACTTACAGCCCAGTTAGTTAGAGAGTTATTCTCCAAAGCGGTAGAGTGAAAAGATGAATGTGATTTTAATAAAGGCAAGAGAGAATGCAAAAGAGAAAGTGGAAAGAATGAGTAAAGAAAGGTGAAATAAAGACAGAACCTTTGGCTTGACCACTTCTTCAAGTAATCCTTGGATGTATTTGCGTGACAGAGCTTGTAGTCAGACACAGGTTTATTCTAGTTGCAATTTTTAAGTGTCTGTATATGCTCCTTCTATTAAATGGAAGTTGCATTTAATAATATATATGCCTAAGCCAGCAGAAAATACAGCTAAGGATTAATCTAAATTGGTTGTACTTTTTAAAATGTTCCAGACAGTTTTATTTTAAGCTTTTTAAATCAGTATATTTCTCAAGAGCTAATTTTGTGATAAATTATAAGCTTTAAGCCAACAATCTCCAAAACTATTCCTTCCTTCCCAATATAATACTCCCAAAACTTAAATGTACCCTAAACATTTTCAAAGAATGTTGTTTCTTTGCTAGAATATGGATAGCTGTCTCCGTAATTGATATGGTCTGTGCAGAGGGATACTTTACTGTGTGATGAGTGTACTTAAGGTAACACAGCTAATTTTGCCCTCCAAGCAGATATGCTCCTGCTGTGCTGGCCCACAGTCAAGTATGAAGGATGAGAGATACAATCACATTGAGATTAAATAAATGTTCTGCTTATGTCAAATTTTCATCATAGTTTGAAAACTAGTTTAAAAAGTCATTTGTAAAGTGAATGCAAATCAAATTAAACACTTCTCTAGTATCATGAGTTATCCAGTATTGTAAGTCATTGAATTTACATGACAGATTTCGTAGTCCAGCTTTGGAATGGGTATACATGCTCCTATTGAGATGTTGGGGGAATGTAGGAAAGGTGATTATACATCATCATCTGCTTCATCGAGTGCATTTTTGCATCTTTTGGTAGTTAAGCTTACAGATACATGGTTCTTGCTTTTTTCAGGCTATTAAAAAGCGCAGCATGGAAACCAAAGTTACTGTAACAAGAATCAATGATGTAATCTGAATTAAGTGTACATACTCTATTAACATGTATCAAAGAATATTATATTTATATATCAAAATAAACAGTGGTAGAAATTAATAACTGTGAATTCTGGTTTTCCATTTCAGGTCAAGAGATGGAGAACTGAATTTCAGTTTCCATATGCAAAATAATATAATGTGAATACTTGCATTATTCTGTCTTATCTTGGTTATAAATACTGGTTTAAAATCTTTGTATAAAAAGCCATGAGTGATTCGTAATTCCCTGTATGTATTGTGTGTATCTCTGTTTTTAAGACATTTCAAGTCTTCGGGTATTATCTGAGATAACCATTTCTTGCTAGATCTGACAGGATTCATGTTCTCTTTCAGGAGACGCTGATAGATTGGTGCGATGAAAAGGAACTTAATTTGATTTTAACAACTGGAGGAACGGGGTTTGCACCGCGAGATGTCACTCCAGAGGTGAGATAGTCCTGGAATAGAAAAATCTGCCCTTTGGTGTAGAAAGGCATGAGTCTGAAGGAGGGGGGTGATTTTTTTATTTCCTCTGTAACTTTACTTTGCGGTATCTGTGGACAGGTCAAGTGATACACAACTTGGAAGCAGAAAAAAGTAATAGAAAATATAGCACAAGAGAATTACTCTGACCTTGGGTTCTGACCCAAAACGGTTTTCAAACTAAAATGTGGTATAGTATAATGGTTTTCCAGTCCCCTTACAAAACAAAATTCTAATGTCTTTTAGGCGTAATTTTCCTTAGCACTGCAGTACAACAGTGCTAAGCAAAATCTTGTGTGGCTTTTGCTGTGTCCTGTACAAGGAAAAGTGGGATAAGTGAGATCCTTTAATTGTCCCTTGCAGAGAATTCTGCTTTGACAACTACTGCATTATAGATAAGAGTGTGAGCCAGATAGTAGGGGGAAAAACTTCTACGCAACGCTACTATGGATCTGCTTGTCAAAAGAATCTAAACAGGCACAGAGGTGGAGGTAACCTGCACCAGCCAATGTTGCTCAGGAAATTTGCTTACTTCACACTTACATGGAGCTAAAGTAAGGGGGAGGGGAAAAAAGAAACTTAACCTAATGACCTCATGGCCATGAGTTGTCATGTGAAATGACTGTGTGATTGTTGCTGAAGTATTTTGGTATTTATGGTTCCAAATTAGATGAATATGAACTTTTAAAAACGCATACTTTTTTTGGTTTGATTATGTACGCTAAAGGGCAGAATTAAGATCGAGTCAGTTATGTTTATTTGCATAATTTAACATAACTAGATTTCTCTTAAGTACTCATGTCAGTTTTCAGTTGCTTAGACTCTCAAGTTGATTTGAGTTCTTTATAGCATATCTACAATGCTTTTTACTTGCAAATGTCTTCTGTCATATGGCTGCAGTTCTTTCTTTTTTTTTCCATTAGGAATCTAAAAACATTTTTTATTTTATTGTAAAACATTTGTGTAACTAAAGAAACATGTAAACGAAATGCTCCTGTTCATTACTTCTGATGGTTTTAGATTATATACTAGAAACTTTGAGCAACTAAAACTGGGGGGGTTTCTGTGTATCAGGAAATGGGAACAATGTTAAGATGAACACGGTGTGGTACCTAGTGAAACTGTTTTTGCTCATTATTCACTGTGCTAAAGCCACCACAACTGAGAAGTGAGTTGGTTAAATTTGTCTCTTGCTTGCAAACTAACGTAAAGCTTTTGAAGGTTGTGTTACCAGGACTGTGTAGAAGGAGGGATGAATTTCTGCTTCAGTTTTCCTTTGTGCAGGGTCAAGCCTGGGCAGCAGTGCCATACAAAGCATTGCAGCCAGTGCTAAAAATTAGCCACAGAGTCTCAAACAGCATTTGGGACAAGAAATAAACAAATGAGAACTCTGCACATAAAACACCCAGTATTTTCTTTACACCGCATTGCTGTTACTCAAACTAATTAAGACAGGCAGGGGTGATTTTTTTCATCAGTTTTGTTGAGTAAGGCATTTTGAAAGTTATCTGAGTCGTTAATGTGTCTCTATATAATAAAAACACAGTGATATAAAAATCATTAATAACTTGTACTTAAGAAAAACTGCATGCTTTTTAAACATAATAGATATGCAAGACTTGGACTGATCATAACAGAAACAAGTGTTCTGTCTGTCAAATTATTCCCATATTTAAAAAGAACTTTTATAGGAGAGTATTTACTCACTTTTAACTTAGTGAAGTTGGCTTAACTTAAATCACAGTGGAGATATTGAATCCCAGGTTTATTACAAAGTGGCGATGACAAGCAGTCCTATGATAGGATTTATTACGTTATTCATTCAAACAAATGTTTTCAAGGGAAGAAAATCAGTTTGCCAGTAAGTGTCATACCAAAAACACACTAAGAAGCCTAAGTTTTGTCCCCACAGTTTATGTCTTTTTGGTCAATGAGAAAACCAATGCAAAATGGAAAATTCATTAGGTCAACATGAAATGTTCAATAACAAGCCTTTAGGAAAATTTGCATTGACATAGGAAGTGGTTTTCATCTCTTCCGTGTATGGTGTTGGTTCAGCATGCTCTCATCACTGAACTGATAATGAAAGGATGTGATCATGGCGTTGTGCTATTGAGATGTCATCTTTAAGATGTGATGTTAAAACTTTTAAGAATCGAATCTGGTAATGGAAAATGTTTTAGTATTTTTCCTTAGAATAGAGACAGTAGTCTGTTGAGTCATATTTCTGCTGGTATGTTTCAGTCCTGCTTCTCCTTAATTCTCCTGCACTTTGGATTAGAAAGCAGGTTTCTCTGCTTTCTTTTCTAGTAGAGATATATAATTGATATTGAACATACAAAATAAAGGGCGTTCTCAAGAGTAATTGCAACCCAAAGACTTAATGTTAATTGAATTTTGTAATTATTGATAAAATTGAAATTAAGTGCCTAGGATAACGTAGCTGAAAATGGCTTCTTGATACCTCAGAAATATGTAATTAAGCACCCAAAAATATTAGTAGTTTTCCCATTCACTTTGCCTTTTGAACACTATATCAGAACCATTCCAGGTTATTGCAGTTGTTTCAGTGATGTGTAATGACATTTTTTTTTGTAACTGAATAGAAGATTTTAGGAATATTTGCAATATCTGATTTTCCTTGCCTGTTTCTGATCCCTAAATTTATACCCTCGGTCTAGTCATTGGGTGGAGAGAAACTTTTGAATTGGTTCCTACGATTCACATTTTGAGGGGCAAGGTCAGTTTAATTAAGCAGTGTGAATATCCTTCACTTTCTTGACTACACAACTAGGAGTGATGAAGTGCATGTGGGTATTTAAAAACCAAATTCACTCAATGGATGGCTGAATTTGAAAGTAACTGTGACAGAGATGTTATTAGTGAATGCTGAAATTCTTAACTGTTATGGCAGTTGGTGGTAGTTTGTATTTGTACGAAAGCTGAAGTGTAAGCTTAATTTTGTAGATACAACCACATTTTTTTTACAATGTAATTTCACATATAATTTATTGGGATAGTCTTTAAATCTCTGCTGGAGTTGCTCATACAGTCTGCTTGTTGATTTGAAAAGTGTTTGTTGCTGGACAGAAATCCAAGTATGGCCCAAGTTAATTTATTTAGGGAACTTTTGTTTTATATTTCCAGATGCTAACATTTATTTCTTGCAACTGCAATATTTCAGTGGTAGTTCTTACAGAATGTTGATAACAATATAAATTAACTTCTGTGAAAAAAATTAAATAGTGTTGCAGCATTTTTATCAATACTAGGAGTCCTTCTGAGATAGAAATGTATTTTCTCTGTTGCTGTTGCTCAGTACAGAAGGGAAAGAAAAAGCCTCATGTATACAGGTGCTCTGCTCAGGTTTCTATCTTCTGTCTTCTCTACTTTTACATTTATTCTTTTGCAAAATTGTACATCCAAAAAATCCACTTATCTGTCTCCTAACAGAGTCTTCTAGCTGTTTTCTTATCCTTTGTCGCTGGTATGATTCCGTGCGAGTCTTGTTTGCCCAGCTACGAGACTAATTTGATGTACTTAGATAATAGCAGTAGAAATCAACGTATGGTCCTCAACTGATGGTAGACATTCTTGAACTGTCTCACAATGTGTATTCACAAGTAGTTCACCCACACTGCAGATAATTTTGAGCCCTAAAATTTTAAGATAATACTTTATAAAAACATTACAAGAGCTGTTTTCCAGCATGTAACACCAGACAGATGTTTCCTTGAAGTCTTCCTGCTTTTCGAGTGTTCTGGAAAATTTACGAATGCTTCTTTTGGTTCTTGCTGTTTATATTCTTCAATATTTATGGACTCATTTAAAATGTATTTAGACACATACTTGTTTTCATTTAGTCTGAAAATATATGCATACTTATTTATTCTTGCACCAGAGTTCTCTAGTCCATGAAATAAAATCATTGTTCTCTGGAACTCCCTTCTATTCATCAGTGTTTCTGAAAAGTCATGCTCAGAATGAACAAAATACTCCAAACATACCACACAGAAGCCATGCTTGGAGAGAAGAAAGTCTCGATTCTTCTGTAATATGTTTTTTTATATCCAATTCAAAATTGCACCAGCATTTTTATAATTATTGCCAAATGCAAATTTTCCATCATTTGGCTTTTCCTCATTCTCTAAGGTATCTCTCATGGATTTTTCTTCAAATTCCATTTTATTTCCACAGACTATTTTAATATCTGTATCCTTCCATTCTCTGTCTCAAGTAATGTTGGAAACCCTCTTGATCTCTATTATTTTTAGTTTTCATGTGTTTTGTCTGTTTGTTTGCTTGCACTTTAATTTTGTTAATGAAATAAGATGCTTATGACACAATAGGATATGTCGTGTTATAGCCATACTCTTACAGCAACACATTCCATCAAAGTAACCCAAATCCCCTGAGACTTAAACCTTTCAAATAACAATTTCCATTTAATAGGCAGCAACTTAAACTAGAAATAATATATAGGAGGTTTTTGTCCTCCCTGGTTCAAATAGTGCCTTTCCAGAGCAGCAGGATTTCTAGTATTGTTTGTTGTGGATATAGGAATGCTTCTGTTCTTCCTCAGCAATATTTTAGTGTTGTCACTGGACCAAAAGAAAATAATTTCCTTTTTACAAACTGTCACTTCAGGATGGGCCCATAGTGAGGAGGAATGAAGCCTTCATCTCACATGGGACATAAGTAACTTTGTGATAGGAATAATATGAAATTACAACCTCTAGTAACCCAGGCTATTGTTTCAGTTTTTCACCCTTCAGTATTCCAGATACTCTCCAATTTAATAGCATATTTAAGCATATATTTTTGTAGTCTCTTTTAAAACTGTAGCTTTCCATATCTCTTAATGGAGGTCTTGCTCTGAGTAAAGTTTGTTTTCTGTGTTGGGGTATCGTATAATGATACGTGCTATGTATGGATGACATCTGACCCTGTAACTTGCCGTCAGACTTTTTAGGCCTCCATATTTCTTAGAAAACTGTTTCCAACTCAGCTTGTTCCTAAAGGGTCGAATTACAAAACCTTGTCACACGCATCTAAGCAACAAACATGCTGAAATGGAGCAGATTGACAGACTCCTTCCAAATTCTGTGCTACTCTTTTAGAAGTTTGTCAGCAACTCTGTAACCATTCCCTTATTCTTAGTCCTCCAGGCAGTTCTTAGCTTGTATGATTAGGTCTTTATCTGGTCTGCTTTAATTTTTCAATAAAATTTATTATTTGATATGCCGTATTTGGTGTTATAAAATCCAAATATATTTAAGTGCCGTAATACTTCAATTTAAAATTATATATTTAGATTTTTAATCTCTCTTGAGAAGGCATATTATAGCAGAATTGATATGTTTAGTTGCAGAACACTTTTCAATAGACATCTATTACCAGTTTCTTTGAGAAGCAGCAGTAGACAAATTATTTACACCACACAGTTTACAGAAGTACCTGTGTCTTGAGAAAGTCCACTCTGATTTAGCTGACTTACAAAGGGCTAAAAAGTGCCTTTCTCTTCTCTTGTTTGAGTTTCTCAGGGAAACTTGGTAGCGCACCGTCATCGCTGAAGGGCTCAGTTGTGCTGTCATTAACTGCAGTCGCTGCATGGAAACACCTGCAAGCTGCTTGGGCACTTATAGTGAGAAATGTGAGGGGGAAGAAAGGCAGATCCCATTTCAGCTCCGTTTACTCAACTCTCAGAGGTTACTCAAAAAACTAAGACTATCAAACAAACAATACAAACGATACTTGTCTGCATATGGGATTTATGTGTCTAAAATGCGAAGCTGCATTTTTTTTTCCACATTCCTTTTAAAAAAGTTTCAGCTGTCACAGGGGATATAGAAAAAGGTCAAAAAATATGACAGTGAGATGCTTTCTGTGAGAGTGACACAACTCAGTCTGTTTAGTTTATCATAAAGAGCACGGAGAAATAACTTCATTTTTACCTGTACTTTCTTTGGGAAATAATGTATGGTACTAAAGGCTTTGTAAGGTAGCAGAGGCTTTCTTTACCTACTAAAGAGAATTGTAAAAATAGCTGGTGATGGAAAGATTGAGCCAGAAAAGTCTAATAAAATCATCATAATGAAAGGCCTTATGTGTTTGGGTTGGTTTGTTTGTTTATGAGATTAATCACACAAGCGAATTCCCTAAAGAGCTGTATTCTTCATTTTAATTCTGTCAAATCAAAAGTGTTGGCTAGTGGGAGAAATGTCTTAAAAAACTCAAGTTTATCTTGTACTCCTTGCAGAAATCATGGATGATGTTAAATGAATCATCCTGCACTTACAGCTTTATGTTCTATATGTGTTAGATGAGAAGACAGTTTAAATCAAGTGGATCTTGAAATTAATCGTTAAAATCAAAGATTTTATATCCTGAATTCAAAAGGATTGCATGAATTGCTTTAGTCTCTTTTTTGAAAATGCAAAACCCCGATACTATTGGCTGAGAATGCTGGGGCAAATATCTTTCTAATTACCTAACTAATGTGTTAACCTTCTGTGTAAAGTTGTCTGACCATCATATCATAAAGGTAATGCTAATAATTCTATTCCTGTTAAGCCTTTGGATATTTTTGCTTATTTGAGGATCAGCTTTCATTTACTTTTTTTTAGCTGTCCTTAATACTCTTGAATAGCAAATAGAAGCTGTGTATTCTGACTTTCAAACATGTAGGAAATATTTGCAAGCTCTGCTGAAAAGAATAGCGAAACAGCAGTGAGGAATTTGAGTGTTTCCTAAAATGAGAAGCAAAGCCACGGTAATGATCCAGGAAATCTCACTTTTTTGTTTTTAAATTTTTAAATTAAAGGGTTTTTTCCAAGGTAATTTAGGAATGCCAGTTGGAAGAAGGCTAGCATGTCCTGAGAGTGAATGAATGGTTCCTGTGTGAGTGAACCCAGTACTTCCAGAAGTACACCCAGATGAACAATATGATTATGGTGTGCTTTTTTAATGGGGTAAAGAGAAGGGTTTTCCTGCTCTTGATTTTACTGATGCCTTTTAGCTGTGTTTTCACTGTAGAGCCCACAGCTCATGTCGACATTTCTCTATTAGTTTAAATAAACTGGCTTGTCTCCTATTAGCACAACACAACAGTGTTATATATCTTGCAGTCCTTTCTGTAGCTGGGGAAGAAAAATAGGCCTGCCATAGGACTTCTGCATAATGAAATTTTCAATTTGGAACTTCTGGAATTATTTTTTTCCTCTTAGGCATTTCTAAAAATAGTTTCCATTAAAACATCACTTTGGAGAAGATAATAGGAAACTGAACAAAATTAAACATCAAGTTAAAGCAAAATAGTCTTGAAAACATTGTCAGGCCTGTAATTACGCAATTTTTGCCCTTAATGTGTCATTTTTTTCTGGTCATGGTCTATTACAAAGAGTTTGGTAAAAGCTTAATACAGGGAAAATGTTAGGAAGACTTCTCTGTGAAGGCAGCTTAAAGACGTGATAACTAGAGGGCAAATACTAGTTTGGATTTAAGATGTATGAAAAATTGAGTGAGTTAGTCCTTTTGACATTAGCACACCAGAATAGCAAAATGACTCACTATTAAAATAGTTGATCATTAAAACTAATACTTATTAAAGAATAGAGAATTTCTCATTTGCTTCTTCCCTGCTGTGTAGGAGCTTTTCCAGCCACTAAGTGGAAAGAAACTAGGAGAGTCTTGGAAAGCAGCTGGCTTCAGGAGTTATTCTTAGGATTATAACTAGTCCTTCTCCTGCTTTTGCTAATTGCTACCACATGGAGCAGTGAAGCTTTAGCAAAATGTTGACTCAGTTTAAGTACCAAAATAGAAAACCAAAATGACTATTGTCACGCTTAGGCATGAAAGTCTTATCAGTTACGGACAAGAAAATAATTACTTCTTAACCTTTATTTAGATTATATTTTAGTTTCTTGTCCCTTCATGCATATATTCTTTTTCCAGTTATTTTGTCATTGGAATACCTAAATTAATAGTGAGGTGCGTAACCTACTGTTATTTATTGTTGACATTTAAACTGTCACTGAATTTTAAAAGTCTGTATTTTCCTCCACAAATGAGCATTTTCTTATGGTACGCTGAGATCAGTTTGTCATAGTTCATTTTCATTAAGCTTGAAAAATCTCCCTTCAGTGAGAAAGTGATAGCAATTTTGTTCTTGATGTGGTGCAGCTAATTGTAGTTCCTGCTGGCCACAAAATCACAGGATTTTATAAAACTGCCAATGCGTGCTTGAAGTACCTTGTGCTCCAATATCTCTGGTTCAGCCAGTATTTGCAGTTCCTGGCTGGTTCATGCCATTACTACTCATATGATGGAAGTCTCTTGGTCTTCTCTGCCTAAACTTTTTGCCATTTTGTTCTAAGTCCAAATAGTAGTGTTCAATACAGGAAAGTTTGGGTATGGAAGGAATTCCTATTCTATGACCCAAATTTCTAAGTTTGAAGTTCTGTTAACCTCTGTTATTCTTGTGCCTTGCTCTGCTAGAAGAAGGATGAGTGGCTGATACCCAG
Organism: Mohoua ochrocephala; assembly: GCA_013398855.1. Lineage (NCBI taxonomy): Eukaryota > Metazoa > Chordata > Aves > Passeriformes > Acanthizidae > Mohoua > Mohoua ochrocephala. The sequence goes on from VZTA01022311.1 coordinate 153,137, forward strand.
GGATCAGTACAAATAAAGTTCCATCAGCTTAGCCTATCACTACTGTATTCTTTAAAAACTTTGTTGCGTGTGAGTGCACGGCGAGTTCATACAGATTCTCTCTGTGACCTTTTCAAATCCTAATTCAGCAAGGGCACAGCAAAGCTAACGATTCCTTTATATTATCTAAGGTTCTCTACAGTTTGCAGAAGAGGGAAGAGTTGGCTTCTTCTTTCATATTACTGCCTTGTCAAAGTGAAATGTAGGTTTTCAGTGTTGACCATAAAAAGTTGACGTGCAGGTAGATAAATGCACACACAATATGGACTTCTAAGTAGACAGAAACAGTGAAATTTGATTCTTGGTTGATTCTTTTAGTTTCTAGGTAGATATTGAATAAAAAGTCTCATGACTTAAATGGCAGATGAGTTAAATTACTGAACTTGATTAGTGCTGGTATTTTCTCAGTTCTTACATTTCAGAGTTCATTGCATGTTTCTGAAATAAAGCAGCAGCTAAGATTTCTGAAACAGTTTAATTTGTTTAAAAAGACAACCATGTTAAATAGCAGAATGCTTAAGTTAAAGAGAAGAGGATATTCAAGGTAACAGAAAGGTGCTGATAAGTTTGATACTTAGAAGAGGGTTACCCCACAGGATTCAAAAGACTAATTCTTTTCTTGAGAGTGTGGGTGTGTCTAAGCCAAATTCAAACACCAGCCTGCACTAATAATGAGTAACAGTTAATGATGACTTCCGTTTATCTCGCAAATGGCCGGCAGTGGCTAATGGGTACTCCTGTTCAACTTCACAAGCCATTTTGCAGTGGATATGGGAATGAGCTCACAAGACCAACCCCTTTCCCCTCTTATACTAGAGGTGCTAGAGGTAAGTGTGGTTTTGGGGAACAAGGGTGGGAGGTCATGAGATGAAGTGATGTGGGCTTCTTAAATTTTTCACAGTCCTCAGTAAAGGCATGTATCTGGGGATGGGCAAAGATTCAGTTGAATTCTTATTTTTTGCCCAAAGAGATTACCCAGTCCTAAATTGACATGCTTTCCTTGAACTGGGAGTCAGAAATCCCTTTTCTCTTCTGTTTTTCTGCTGCAGAAATTCCCAACATTCCCATTATGTGGGCTCCAGAGAGGGGTAAGCAACATCTTCAATCCCACCCGATCATTTCCAAACTAATTCTTTGCTAGTATTTTTTTGCTTTTTTAATCATCATCAGAAACAGTTTTTAGACACATTTTTCCCATTTGTTTGATTTTCTTGTGGATTCTCATATTTTTGTTTTATAGGAAGGTCCCATGGCCTCCCCAAGTGCTAGGGTCAGACTCATTTGCTGTTTCCATTTGTGTGCTATTCTCCTGTGGATTTTCATGGTTCACTCTGATCAAATGATATTACCAAAGGGTGAGCATCTAGATTCTTGGGACTGTTTCACTCATGGTATCCTAAGTTGTTGAAAAAGCACTGCCACCCTGCTGCCCTGTCAGTTGTTTGGCAGGCTTATGTTTTGTTCTTGCCAACAGTTGCATCTGATTATTGGTGGGCTTTGGTCTTTTTCTGCCTCGTCTATCTGGGGACTGCCTGGCATTCACTACTGTCTTATATTCTCTCTACCTGTTGGCTGTGTGGCGTTGTCCTCCTGAAATCTTGGCCTTTTGCCTGACTGTCTGGCATTGCCTCTTGACCAGCTAATTGCTTGACAGTGACTACCTACTGGCCTGTCCATCTGTTGACCGGCATGTATCGCCTCCTTGTTGTCCTTTCGATCTGACTGTACACGGGCATTGGCCTCCTGCTGCCCTGTCTCCTGCTCCGAGTGCCTGGCATTGTCTTCCTGCTGAGTGCATCTGCTGACTTTGTGGAATTGCTCTTCTGCTGCTTGGCACACCTGCTGACTGTTTGGTACTGCTTTAGCAACTTGCTGAATGTTTGGCATTTTCCTCATGCCTTTTCACCTGATCCTTGACTATAGTGTCCCTTTGCTGCTCTTTGAGTCTGCTTACTCACTGATACTTGCTCTTTTGCCATCCCGTCCACTTGCTTTTATGCCTGGCATTTCTATCATATCGTCCTACCCATCTGCCTAGATTTTATTTCTAAATATGCACCAGTCTGAAAAGATTAAGAAAGAATTGTAAGGAATGAGGAAAAACTATTGTCTGGCTCCTTCATGGTCTGATTCAGTTTAACATACCAGCCAAAAACTGATCTCAGTACCAGCATTCAGCTTTTTCATAGAACTACTCAAAACCCTTTCCCATCTTATGAAAAAAGAAACCAAACCCAAACCAAACTGAATTGTATTTAGTCTTTGCTTCCATCACTTTATTCGACAGGTGTATTACTACAGTAATACTGTAGTAAGTATTAAATTTGATAGTAATTAAGTACTACAACCCTAGTATTACCTAGAGTATCTCAGAATCTGTGGAAGGTGGGTAATAACAGGAGAGAAAAACAGTCTGTTGCTCAGCCTCAGAAAGATTAAGGTTTGACTGCAGAGCTGTGTTCATTAAACACAGTGGATCAAAGAAGCTAAATAAGAAATGTTACAGGTCTCTTTATTTAAAACAGAGGGTTGCAGCTAATCTAAATAAACCATTGGATCAGTACGGTATTACCAAACCTGAAGTGTGTCCTAATTGCTGCTTCCTACTCTTTCTGTACTGGAAGAATGGTCAATTGCCAGTTTACAGAAACCTTTTGTCCCTCTCTCACAGCTTAAGAACAAGGACTTGTCTACATCTGTAAGGTCCATAGTGAGGGAATAAATCATTGTCACATCTTAGAATAAGAAACAGGATTTCCTGCCTCTTCTTTTAATTCAACTCATTTGACCTCTTTTCCTAGCTCTGCCACAGTTTTTCGCTTGTTATGACTGTTTGTGGGTTTAATTGTGTTTTTGAATCCAGTACCAAGTAGGAACCAAAGAAAATATTCTGTCATAATGAATCCTGTCGTCATTTCATAATGAATTCTTACGATACTTAAATAAATTGTATTTAATGTTCTGTTACCCTTAGCTTTTAATCTCTTCAGATATATTATTACTGCTTTTGCTATCTTCAGAGGTACCTTAAATATGTGAAATTATGTCTAAGCATAGAGGCAGGGCAGCATCCTTTGAGTCAGTAGCAGCTTTCACCAGTGTGGGATCCCCAACACCAGCTTGCTGCTGTGGAGGATGGCTCCCCGGACAGTTGACACTGTTCAGAGGAAGAGCTAGCAGGACCCTTCTCCCAGCTTTCACATCAATGTCTAGAAACCAGTTAACTTGTATTTTGCTCCAAGGAGCTGGAGGATGTGAATGTCCACCTTTATTTTACTCCTTTACCGTCTCCTAGGCTCTCCTGTCCTCTCTCTTCTCAGCCTTTCCAACCCTCCCTTGCTTTTCCAAGCATATTTTTTTCACAACTTCATGAACTCTTAAAGACGGTAGGCTGTCAGTCTCTCACTTCCCACCAGCTTCATGTTGTTGAAGGGTGTGGTGACAAGAACAGGTCTCAGTGGCAAATCTCTTTCTCCAAGCTTTAACTCCCAGTGTTACTTTGATGCTTCCCTAGGCAGTTGTTTGAGAAGTATAGCAGAGGCTGGAAGGGAGGAGGAGTATTCACTCTAGCACTGCAGGGCTGCAGGATGCTGCTAGAACTCACTCCTTATCCCAAGAAACACAAATAATTTGTTCATGTATCATTTTAGTTATTTTTAATATAGGTTTTTTTAAAATTAATATTACCTCCAAAATGTAGGGATTTTTTTCAAATAATATTCAAATTACAGAAATTTCAAATGCAGAAAAGCAGCAGAAGCTGTAGAAAAAATAAACACTAAGCTTTTTCTTGAATGTATGGAATTTTCTTGACTGAAAATTATACCTACCACAGAACCGATGCAGTGCTGTCTTAGGCAGCTTCACTGTAACGTATCAAGTTAAATCAGTTTTCCATGTGAAGTGGTCAAGCTATGATAAAAATATTTAAATTAGTTTAAAAAGAATCTGTGGTAAATTGAAAGAATAAATTTTAGGTTTTGTCTTATAAATGAGTCAACATTTGGTTAAAGAAATAATGAAAAATTTGCATACAAAGCCCTGGGAGAAACCTCTTCTCCCTTTAACAATGATATACAACATTAATTTATCTTTTTTTTTTTTTAATGAAAAGGTTTTGGGGAGGTTTTTAAAATCTTTTGTTCTTGTTCTTTTTGGGAGGAGACAGGGAGGGACTTGAAGGTATTCTTTAGTCTGTCCTGTGCTAATTTTCAACCAAAAATTAGCTTTTGAAACAGTCATGAACAGTTACAAGCCTTTCCAGCTCATAGAGTTTCCCTTTCCAGAACAACTAAATTTCCTGTTATCAGCCCAGTTGTATGTCAGTTTTACTCCTCTTGTAAGACTCTTTTCCCTCGTTACTATCTCTGATAAAAAAATCCTGTTACAGTTCTCAAAGTCATTTCCTGAACTGCAGTATCTAAATGCTACAAATTATTTGTCAGGAGAGAGAGTGTTTGTTGTATATTCTCTTTACTTCAATGCAATTTTTAATTTCCTTTTTTTTTTTACAGTTCGCTTTCTTTATTCTTCTCTGTTTCCTAAAGGTATCCTTTCTGATGATTGCAGCATTGCAGCCTCTAAGCAACTAATTTCTTCAGTTGTTTCTGAAAAGAAAACAAATTCCTAACTAATACAGGTCTTTTGAACTCAAAAAGAAAGAGACATATATGATTATTTTTCTACTTTGGGATTTCCAGAAGGTGTTTCACTGCCCTGATCCATTTAATCACTGCTTTCACTTTCAGTTGAAGTTTTCCATTCCTTTAAGAATAATGTGTCTGACAGTGACTCATACCAAGTTGGAATTCAGATTTTATTATGTCTGTATGTTGCTTCTGGATTCAGATTGAAAAATGTATTTGGTTAGTTTTAGACAAGAATGCCTTAAATGATACATGTTGTGCTAAAGAACATACATGCCCTTTGGTCCATGCCTGTCATCATTGACAAAGGCTTTTGCTGTTACAACTCACATAACAATTTGCTGAATGAATATTGATACAGAGTAAGTTCCAGTGTCTCTCTACTGTTACCTCTTAACTTCGTTGGCCAATGGCTTTTGTTGGAAAAATGAGGAGATGATGTTGCATTAGGAGTATAGAAATTTGACAGAAAATCCCTTGCTTCCCAGCTGTTCCCCAGAGATCAGAGGGTCTGGGTGCAGTCAGCTTACTCTCTGACTGCAGCCAGTTTGGCACTTTTAAGTCTGGTCGCATTCAGTAAGAACTTTCATGAGCACAGATTCGCAAATAGTGTAGTTCAGGAAAGCAGCATGTTATACATTCTTGTTAGATTGACCATAATAAATGCACTAGATCTGCACAATGTAAGTGTAGAGCACTGTGTACAACTCTTCCCAGGTATGGTCCAAGGCAGGCAGAGGCGCAAATCTTACGGAGGCATCCCAGCTTTGGGGAGGGAGAGAGGAGCAAGCCTGTTGACTTGTCTGCAGAATGGGGTCATATCCTCTGCCAAAGAGGATTTCAAATGCCAAATGTATACTTTTGGGAGAAGTGGAGATGAGATTGTAGTCAAATATCCAGTTGCTGCCTTCATAAATGGTGGGGGAGCAGCCATTTGTATATGAAGGAGGGGTTTTGCACCCCTGGCAGCAGGCCATCATGGCCACGTTAATCCCTTTACCACACATCTCACAGCATCTCTCTTGGCTTTAGGCCTGATTCCTACAGATGGATGTGCAAAGCAAAGAATCAGTGACTGTTGCAGAATTGTTCCCCCCTGTACATTTTGCTGCTGTTCTGCCCAGACAGGGTTTAGATTCAGCCTGGAGAAGAGAAGGCTCCAGGGAGGCCCTATTGCGGCCTTTCAGTACTTGAAGGGGGACTATAAAAAATGGGACCAAACTTTTTAGCAGGGCCTGATGTGATAGGACAAGGGGGAATGACTTTAAACTGAAGGAAGGTCAATTTAGATATTAGGAAGAAATTCCTTATTGTGAGGGCGATGAAGCACTAGCACAGGTTGCACAGAGGAGATATGGATGCCCTGTCCCTGGAAGTGTTCAAAGTCAGGTTCAATGGGGCTCTGAACAACTTGATCGAGTTGACGATATCCTTGCTTATTGCAGGGGGGATTGGACTTAAATAGCCTTTAAAAGGTCTCTCCCAACCCCAACTATTCTATGACTTCCTGGAGCTTCTTTCACTTCTTTTGGGAGTTTGATGAAGTCAGATTTATGTAATTGTTTGGAAATTTTATCTGAGACTGCACCTAAGCTTTTGTGTGATTCGGCCTTCACTGCTCTTATGGAACATCATAGCAGCAGTAATCAATCTTTTTCACCTTTATTGTTTGCTTTCAATAAATATTTGTACACCTTTAGACTTTTTTCTTGTAACCTTTTTGCAGATAGACTGAGTGAGTAGTAAATAAGCTTTATTTTGTGTAGTGTTGCAATCATGTACATCACTCATTCAAGTGAGCTCATCATCATCACATTCAAGCAGCAGATTTTGCAGATTTCAAAGCTGAATGAAACCTACACATTGCACCTTTAACTTTGGCTGAATTTTTGGTCTACAACTCTCTCTTTAAGAGTGAAAAATTATTGGGTTATTGCCACTTCCTACTATGAACCGACCAGTTCTTCCTTTGAAACCAAATAATGCTTAGGTATCCAGTGGTACACAAAATTAATCCATGGGCAACAAGGCTTAACGCTATGGTGTCTTTCAAACTCTTACAATTTATCCATATTTTACTGATTTCTGCTGGTCAGCACTGGGCATTCCTGGAATAAGAACAGAGAAGGGCATAAAGTTCTTTTAGATGTGTTCGTCTCCTAGGGGTTTTGTTTGCTGCAGAATCTTAATGAGAAGCTGCTATTAAATCATCGTCATTCTTTGCAGACAAGAGAGAGTAGAGTTTTCTTTTGACTTTAAGGTTAACAAAGATGGATTTTCCAGTCTAGTGAGAACGGTGGGACTTTCTCAATAGCTTCTACACTGTTTAGACAGTCTAATATTTTCCCCAGAAATATTTTGTGTCTTTGTTTATTTTCATTGTTATATTTCCTTTTAAAAAAGATGATTATTTGAGATGTAATTTGTTTCATCAGATACAAAGTATTGGGCAGCTAGCCTTAGGTGCATTTGATTTCTGTGTTATTCTGAATTATGTTGTTGCATCACCCATATAATTTATATAGAAATACAGCTGTCTGAGTTTTTACTTAAGTTAGTCTGCCTAGAGGTATGATGTTTGTAGTTGCTGTACTCTTAGTGTGAGCAAATTTGCTGTGGTGGTGAGATGCTTAGCATTCAGCACAAGAGTCCTGCGTACATTTTGAGTACAGAGCAAGAACTAAATGTGATGTGTGCCCATATAAGAATCTCTTTTGCCTTGTCATTTCTTAAAAGCTACTGCCTTTTCTCAGTGATCCACTCACACACTGCTAGTGTAAAAATCAGTTTGCTGAAAAAGTTTGGACACAGGGGGAACATTATTAAAAAGCAAGAATATCTTTCTGCACAGCATGGTCTGCTGCTTCAAGCACAGCAGAAGTGTGTGTGAGGGGAGGTGCTTATCTACCTGTGTTGCTGTATCTATGTTAATGAAAAGGTGTGTATGTTATAAGAACCCTGAGGGTTGCAAAACTGAGTGGTGCGGCTGGGAAGTAAACTGTCAGAATTTGTCTATACAGTACAAAGTTGTATTAATGTGAAAGCATTGCTCTGTCACAGCTGAGTAGTGTCAATAAATGATTCAACTGGTTTTACCTAGTGCATGAAAGATATTTTAGCACCTTCTAAAACTGAAAGAAGCTGGTGTTTTGGAAACATACATAATAAACATTTTAGGAGCAGTGTTATAGAGAGAATATATTCTATACTGGGGGTTTTTTATATTTATATTGTTAACTATTACTGTAAAATACTGTAAGCAGCTAATTAAATAGTAAAATAAAATTCCAGAGGAAAAGGTAAACTTGATATATTTGATATTCCTCACTCAGTATGGATTAGGAATTCTACTGTCTTCCATTTCAGTGCTCTGTGCTATATCAATCTCAACAAAATACTTTCCATCTTCTGTTTGAGAAACCTTTTCATTCAACTGTTTCCATGAGAATCTTGGAGGTAAAAAATGTGATTTGTGCCAGAAGTTAAATAGTCCTATATAGGAAATCATTTGACAGAATGCGCAGTAGGTCACTTTGGCTTTCAAAATCTGTTCACTTGTTCAGTTCTAATCAAAGTGTCATTTGCATGTGCCAAAACTGACAACTGTTCAGACTCTGAACACATGAATTCCATCCCTGGATGTCAGAAAAGCGTAATTTCTATGAATTTTTAGGGTATGGAAAAAGTACTTTAAAGCTGCTGTTTTTAGAGATGCTTTATCATTTACTTGGGGAGTAAAGATACTGTGTAAGAGAATCTTAAGAGAAAGTATTTTTTGTAGTTCTTCTGTTGCTATGGTGTATTCTTGAAAACTTATCACTCATTAGTCCACCCTTTGTAGTGCAGAAGGTGTATTTTGGGAAGGGTTGTTTTTTATTAAGTCTTCAGCATTGATGATTTGAGATCTGAAACCGTTTGGAGGAGTTATTTTACCCATGGAAGAATTTGACTGAAGTTTCAGAAGTGCAAATATTTTGTATTTTTTATGAGACAGTGCTCCCTAGTTGTTATTCCGTTAGTTAAAGCTCATCGCGTTGTCAGTTCAGTCATGCGGAATCCTTACTGACATAGTGCAGATACCCATGCTTATTTCTCTCATTTCTCCTGCACGAGTCTGTGATTTTCAGAGAGGAAAATTTTTCACTTCTCATGTATTGTTCCTTTTCTTCAAATTTTAGAGAATTGCTTAAAGGTTGGGCTGGATTTCCTAGATTTTTACATTTTATATTAATATAAAGCAGTTTGAAATAACTGAGGGAAAACCTAAAAGAATAGTAATTATTAACAGATAAGATTTTCACTGTTTTTGTAATAGCAGAATGGTGTTATTGTCTTTACCAATATAGTCTTCAGCTATATTACCTTTGCTGAACAGAAAGGGATTTGTTCTTGCACAAAGTGGAGTTGCAGTGGGAAGCACAGCAGTTTGCACGTGAGAAGGAGGGCTGACAGAGGAAGCAGACACCTGACCCTTCTTTGTAGGAAGTGCAGTGTCTTGTTTCCAGCTGCTGTTTTAAGGAGCTCGTCCTAACCTCCCCACCATTGCAAATGCTCTGCCTTTTGACTCTGGCTTAACGCACACCTTCAGACGGCCGTAAGGTACTGCATCTGGTGGGCTGTGTCCAACTTTGCAGAGCCTAAGTGCATTCCTTGAAGTGCAGAAAAGCATTTAGTGTCTTGTTTGCTTAGCAGCTACTAAAAATGATTGTTCTAGTGGGTTTATGGCAATGTATGGGGGTAGGCAGTATCATAAAATTAGGATCAGTTTTTATGGCATAAATCTTTTATAGACATTTAAGAGCTTAGAACTTCGATTAGAAATCAGGAATTAAAAAAATATTATTACCACAATATATATTAAAAGTGATATTTAGAAAATGTACATGATTGGATGCCCAGATACATCAATTTCATTAACACTTCAATTACACAAATGAGGCAAGCAAATCACTGATCTATGAAGGTTATATCAATCATATGCAACCAGGTTTAGCTAAAAATTTAGATCTAGATCTGCAGAAATGGAATAATAATTTACAAATTCCCAAGGTTGTTTTTTTCTAGTGTATTAATTTAAATTTTCAGCTTCTCTATTGTGTATGAAATGTGAAGCATCTTCCCCCAAATATTTTGCAAGCTATAGGTAAAACAGAAACTGAGTGTTATTAAGTAAATATTCTAATGAGTTTGATTTCAGTTGAGGAAAACAAGGACTTTTAAGGAAAGTTACAATGAACACTAAGATTTTTGTTAACTAATATACACTTTATTTGATGATACTAATAATAATTTATTTGTTTACAAAAATAAGTATCATTGGAGTCCAACTATTAGAAATTAAATATATTCATGTCTTGGTCATGCATAAGTCATTGAGTGTTCCCAGAGGTACCTCTACTTGCCACTTGCTTTTTGTGGTCTTCTACACTGTGGAAGTGTGCTGATGGACTCGTTCACTGATACCGGTTTATAAAGAAAGCAGACACTGAATTAGCTTCTGGCACTTGAGTCTCATGCCATAGGCATTAGGCTGCAATAAATGGTATGATGGGTCCCAGTGGAAGGAGTGAGAGAATTCGGAGGAGGCAATTTGCAGGCAGAGGGAATCATGGGTATGGGGAGAAATAGAGAAAACAGAGTCTGTATTTAATCTAGCAGTAGTTATTGCTGTGACATTTTTGTTCCTCACACCTATAAATTTTGTAGGGTCATTCTGTGGTATTTAGGTTCTGAGTGGCAGCAGAATCACTGCAGATGTGCTGAGAGTGCAAGCACCTAACTTGTGCTGCAGAGTTATTGTCAGTGGAAATGTGGTACTGGTGTGTGCAGATACACCAGTCTGTAGAGCTCAGTTTTAGTTGGCTGCATTAATCAGGGTTCCATTCACCTTTGGCTGTTTGTAGATTTGAGTTGGGAGAAGAAAAGGAAAAAGAAAATGGAATCAGGTCAGTTAGCAGAGAAGTATCTATCAAGCTTACCATTGATAAGAGGGAAAGGCAGTAGGCTAAACCACCCTAATATGATTAGATGTGTTTTGTTTTGTTTTGTTTTCTTTCATGTAAAAAAAAAATCTACAAAAGCCTGACAGTGCTCTCAGTATGTGTCTATGTGTACCTGGCACAGGTAGCTGCATTCAACATCAAAAATTCCCAACAAGGACATCAAAATGGAGACTCACCAGTCTCAGTATGAGTTTCTTACTGTACACTAAAGTTGACAGAAGCTGGATTGTCGCTTCAATGAGGAGGAGCAAACACATGCGTCAGGGCCAGCACCGGCCCCATGTCTGCCTAGTCGCCACCAGTCATCCTGTGAGCCCAAGCACAGCAACTGCTACTCACTTTAGCCTTGTATTTTTACAAACCTGCTTGATTTTGGTTGTTTTGCATCAATAGCAAATGTGGTCAGTTTCATCCACTTGTCAAGTTAACTGAGCAATTAGCCAGAGAAATTTGATTTTGGAAAACATCGAAGACCACAAATCCTGTCATGCCTTACATCCATAAAAAAAAAAAGACACTGAATATCACCATACAGGTTATTGGTGACAAAGTATAGGAAGAATTCAAGGAAAGACAGCATAACGGTGAAATTGAGATGACTCAAAATTCAAAATCCTTATCCAAAAAACTTTTCAATGTATTGAAAGAAACCAACTGCTAAAACCTGTATTTCTTATTGTTCATGGAGAAGAAATAGATAAGTGGTTTTTTGGTGAGAAGCTCTAATCAGTCTAGCTCCATGTAAGCTCTATTTTCTCCCTGCAAAATAAGAGTAGGGAAGTAGACAATAAGCTGAAATAGCTGATTTGTGAATAAAAATTACTGGCACATGTGTTGTCTCCAGCAGAGGTATTCTGAATAACTTTGAAGAAGGCATCTTATCTCCAGGCTGAGAGATGCAATTTTTATTCCTAAAGTACACACTTCTTACACAACTGATTGACAGATGTGACTGACCTTTTTGTTGCATATTTGACTGATCTGCTTCTCTAGTTCTTTCTCTGCTCTTCTGTGGTCTGTGAGCTCTGTTGCTGAGGTTATATAGGTATTTCTTTGGTAAAGCCCTTCCAAGATTTCAGCTTTCAGGGGAAAGCTCAAATAGGTAATGCAATATTGTCAATGCTAATGCTATAGTCTGTTAAACATAAATTATCTGCAAATTTATCCATTAATTTGCATATATAGCTCTATTATATGCAATGCAGAGTCATAGATTTTAACTTGTTCAACAGAAATAACATTTTCCACAGAGGCAGTCTCTGTCATCTTAACTTAATTGAATTTATTATGATTTCTGAGTCTCATATTTGCATTTTAGTTGAAAAAGTAAAACTATAGTACTGCCCAAAACCAGCTGAAGAGTATATGAAACGTCTCAACATTACTTACTATTGAGGTCAAACTTTGCTATGCTTAATACCTGAGAGACAAAGATAAGGAGTTTCTGAACATTTCCAGAAGAGTAGTCCTAGGTCTTTTAATTAAATCAGTCTGCATTAGGTGTATCCTCCAAAAACTGCCTGGGAGGACTTCCACAGGTTGGAAACTGAACTAACAATTTATGTGGAGGCAAAGAAAGGCAGTGAAGCAGCAGAGAACTCTGTGAAACCAATTGGCAGTGAGCCATCTGTTAAGCAACCGCAACTACGTCAAAGATATCTAAAAATATACCAGTTGGTTTGGGAACATAATGCCCTAACTCCAATAAAAAGGCACTTTGTAAACAATCAAAAATGTGCTTTAAAATCAATTGCATTTATTCATATCGCAATGAAATATAAGAGGTACTGCTCTCATGGACGTTGTTAGTAAATCCTAAATAATTCAATTGTTTGTCCCTATTTCTCCTCTTTGGAGTTGAAACTAGCATTTTATTTCAATCCCATTGTCTCTCTCCGTGGCTCCCCCACATCCTGACACTTCTGTCATGTCTTGTCTTCCCTTTTTTGCTTCTCCTGAGTTTCTCCCTCATGTATTTTCTGTCCAAGCTGCCTCGGGCAGTCTTTCTTTGTAGAACCATAGAATTGTTTGGGTTTGAAGGGAACTTGAAAATCTTCTGGTTCCAACCTCCCCGCTATTTCCCATCCCACTCACTTCATTCATTTGCCCTCGCTCTACTCTCATTTCTCCCCTTCTGAGAATCCCACTGCTTGGATTTCCTGCAATTCTGCCTTTCCACTTTAGCTTCCTTCTTCCCACATTCCCTTCTCTCGTCTAAACTACAAACCTTGCCTTTCTTTGCAGCCTCTGAACTGAACTTTCTGCATTTCTGTCTTTCTCCTGAACTTTGGCTTTTACTTTCAAGTCCTTTAGTTTCTGTGGAACCCCTCTCTTCCACCTCCCGCTTCTAGGCACTTGTCTTCTTTGCACTACCAGCTTATCCATCAGAAACTGGGGACACTTCTTTGCTGTCATTTTAGTGGTTTATGCAGTTTTGCTCCAGTATTTTCCACCTACCTTTTATATAGTCGTCAGCCTCAGGTTTGAGAATCAATGTAAAGCTTCGGTCCTGATTAAGACATCAGCATGACAGCTCTGAATGAAATATCATCATTTTTTCCTGCTTCTGCCCAACAGTGTCATCATTGCTGTTGTAAGAGAGCCGAGGGCAACAGCCTTGATCTGTGATTCATTCTGGGCCAACACTATGGCCCCTTGCAGCAGGCAACAGCTGGCTGATGGTGAGACTACCAACAAAAAAATTGCCCATGAAACAAGGTTGAAGAGTCTTAATTCAGCCTTGCTAGAGTACTGGTAATATGTGAAGGTGCTGAGTCACTAATTCCTTAATAGTTTCCATGGATGCAGGTGTTGGTACCCAACAGTTAACTCCTGAACTGGACACAGATGAAAATCCAAGTTTGGCATCTCTCTTCCACCCTTCCTTCAAATGAAAAATACTGAAAGAAGCATTAGAAAACCTGGCCACTACCAGCACTTTGGTACCTTGTTAGGTGAAACAAAGAGTTGTTACAGATTGCAGCGTTGCTGATTTCATTGGTATTTTTATAGCTACTTTAGAGTGTGCTTCCCAGTGTGGTGGTTATTTCAGTTCCTGTTCGGGGCACATGTTAAGTCGTGTTATTTGAGGACATCCCAGAAGTGGACTATACAGTGGCCGATTTCAAGAGCAGATGTCACTGTAAAAGTGGTTTACTTAGCAGCAGCTTTTTTGGGTTGCATCCATCCAGTCAGGCTGCAAACATGAAAAGCGGAAGCGTTCCCCTGTTTGTAGAGGTCCATCTGCAGTAATAAATATAAGCATATATATTTTGAAACAACTATTTTTAGAAGCTTGAGTTGAGGGCTGTACTGCTGTTTGGACTTTATGCCCTTTCAGATTTTGTTGCTTAGTCTATACATTTTTAATAATCACATTGCCTGCTAGCAGTGACATTTTGTGAAGGTCATTTTTCTTGTGAAGTTGGAGAATGGACTTGAATTTCATTGAAGGACTCCCTGAGCTGCAGGATCGTTGTTTATGGACTGTCTTGCATCTTGTACTACCTTTGAAGCCTGTTTAGAGTTTTAACTAATGATATCTTCAAAGTGTCACTGTGCTCAAGGGCAGAAAATAAATCTCAAAATGCACTTTATATTTAAAAGCAATTTTGAACAGCTTTGAAGCATGGTATTAACTGAAATTAAAACCATAGACACAGACTTGGTATGTATGCATACACAGAGGATTCCGTGTTTCACTAGCCTTTTCATGGTCAGCAAAGTGTCTCTTCACTGTTGCAATGCCTGTATCTTCTATATTATAAAAATCATCAGGTCTATGGATGTCTTAAGAATTTTTAATGTGATTGATGATTTCATGCCTCAGCAGGTATCTTAAGGTAATCTCTCTCCATGGAGGAGTTTTATTTTTGCCTACATCATTCCAAACTCACTTCTTCTTATTTTCCCTGCGTAAAACACAGTCACTGGGTTGTACTTATTTGACTTTTCTGTTTCTGAGTAGAGGATGGCAGGTCCTAAAACCAACATGCTATGTTTGAAATATAGGAGACTCTGGTGTCAGCTACTAAAATAAAATTGCTTGGTTTTGTATAAACCAAAGTTCCAGCTTCCCACAACTGAGCACATAACAAGTTTGCTTATTAATAAAGTTCTCAAAGGTTTACATTGTAGCAGTGTCTGATGTCTTCTAATACTGATATTAATTTCTAGTTAATTAATATGCTGATATTCCTTTAAAACATGTCAAAAGTTAGTGACCATGTTTGAGAATATAGCCATTTGAATATCTGTACTCTTCATGGATTTTTATTTTCAGTTTTATTTATTGCTTTGTATGAGCACCCTTACATGTAAGTGTCCTTCTTTTAGAGACGCTTTTGGGTTAATTCTGTCGTTTTCCTTCTCTAGGACTTTAGTTTCCTATTTGTAAACTAAGAGCTTACAAAACTACAAGATGTAATTTATAATTGAATCTTTCCCACAAAATAATTCGCCTGTTTTTTTTCTCTTTTATTATTTTGCTATATCAAACTGCAGAGAAAATTCAGCTTATTCAAGGTGTCCTTATATTTAAGATGTTCTTTTCTATTTCTGTTTTGATAGCTGTACCATCAAAACATTGTCGTTTGGCTGTATGTTATACCATGGATTTCACCGTTTTATGACCATTGCTACCAATTTAGTTGTGCTAAATGAGGTAGAATCTTGTTTCAGAGCATGAAGCAATGTGATCCGCTGAACAGCAGCTACTGTGGGGGGAAATGAAGAGAGGACAGGGCCGTAACCTGTCTTTAAGATGTTGTGTCCTAAGTAAAGTTAGATGTTGGGAGAATGGAAGGATTGTGCATTTGAGAAAATTTGTGTTAGGTAGTAAGGACAGAAGGCTGTGCATGATTTTCCATCTGATTCCCTGTTTGGGAAAAGGACTAAAAATACAAGAATTTTCAGACTCTGCTTCCAGACTTCTCAATGCCCACTGCGTATGGACTGCTTATGAATAAAAGCCACCAGCCTGTTTGGAACTGCTGTTTTGCTGACATGATCAAAAGGGAAGGCCTCAGCCTCTGGCCATTATCATTACCATTTTACTATTTTCCTGCCTGCCTGCTACATGGGCTTCCCTTTGCAAATTTTTTTTTCTATCTTCTGCGCAGACTGATTCATCCTTCTCATGCCTGGGAAAATCTCAACAGGAAAATGCACAAGATTGATGAGGAAGAGAAGGCAGTTATATTGGGTCTCTTCTTTGTGTATTCTCAAACATTTTTTCCTTACTGTTTGAGGCAGTTGTTATTTCTGTGGTGTTGGTTAACACTTTCTATATTTATAGAGTCCTGACTTTTATAACTTTCTATAGGAGTCTTCACAGTGCTGCTAACAGTACTTCGTCCCAACTCCTTGTCTTTCCCTTTTTTACACAACCAAGAGAAAATTCTGTAGCATATTTCAGTTGAGAATTTAGCAACAACATTTCTTGGCAGAAAAAATGAGGAGCTATTCCTACCCAATTTTTAGCTGGTTTCATTTTTTTTTTTATCCTTATACTTGTTCACTCACTTTGCTATTTAATCTTTGATTGCAGGCCACTAAAGAAGTAATAGAGCGAGAAGCCCCGGGGATGGCCCTGGCAATGCTGATGGGATCACTTAATGTTACTCCTCTGGGCATGCTCTCTAGGTAAGAGTACTTCCTTCAAAATATGAGAGGAACTCTTTCCATAGAATTACTTATTGTTATCCAATGACTGTGCGCAAATCATTGAAGACTGCCGTTGTTATCGAGACTAGCAGTCTTAACTTCGGAGAAGTGGCCAAATTCAAGTAATGGTAATTGAATTGTTTCATTTAATTCCCTTTGTTGTCTCCATTAGAGACTGGATCCTCCTGTATTTTCTGTGCCAGGTTGTTTGTAATATTGATGCACACTCTTCAATAGCTGTCTTTTCATTCTAGAACTGTGATGTTTTGGTGGTGAGGGAAGAATCTTTCTGTGTGTTGTTCATCAAGTATTAAAATGCTTTGTTTGGCAAAAAAATCCCTTTGATAAAGACAAATGTGTTGCACTGTCCTACGTCTGGAGGGATATCATTAATTTCTCTCTGAAAGTACCTGGAATGCATGCACATCTGTGTGGTTTTCTTGAAAGCACGCATAATACTTTTGCCAGCCATGCAGTTCTTAAGCACTTTTACTTACTTTTGCATGCTCTCTTGAGAAATTTTTGGCAGTGCTATTTCTCTCTTGAGCCACTAGGTCTGATTATTGGCAGCTGAAATTTGAGTTTTGTCCTGCTGGTTTAGTCCTTTTTTTATTATTGGTTGGTTGTACTGGTCATTTAGCTTATAATGCTCAGAAATATTTAAAGCAGAGTAGAAGAGCCAAGAAGATGACTACTAAAGGAGCTATCTGCCAAACACAATTCCACCTCATTTTTATTCTTCTGTGGACAGTTCTTATTTCCTTTGTTTTAAATCTGCCATAAACTGTAACCCACGTATGGGATTTGCTGGATTGAGTTTGTAAGCTTGACTACTGCAAGAGGAGTAAAAGAACACATTTCTTTAATTCAGGCTCATCTCTGTGCTGCAGTAGAACATTCCTCAGCTACCTGGAATGCTTTCTAAACTGAGGGTATATAGTGTGAAAGAAAGCTATATGAGAAAAGAGAGGTTAGGAGTCAGGCAATATTCAAACTGCCCATTGAAAAGAGCACTTCAGGCTGGCTTGAGTATGATATCAAAAGTTCATTTAGTGGCCCAAAAATGATCTCTGTGCTATTTACTTGTGAGCATTGTGACAGCTGTCACAGAAATA